>APFE030170895.1:0-11295 GCA_000404065.3 Pinus taeda
CATTTAATACCTTCCAGCAAAGTCAAAGAAAGAGGGCGAAGCCACTCAAAAACCCTCAAATCATAATTATTGCACATTTAACTCACACCAGAACAGAACTACAGATCCCGAAACACAGTTACTCCAGCAGTACCGCATCGAGCCTCCAAGGGCCACATTGTAGTCTTTTCTGATTCAGCTGCCTCTAGCGCAGCCAAGAGGACTTACTTGCATTTAATTCTAGCAACACTTAGATTTTTGAAAAGCTTTTCCAGCAGACCTGTTTAGGTCAATTGTAATAAATGAGTTTCTGATATTTCACTTATATATACCACCCTGAAAGATGTAGTGAGGGGTTGGTTGGTTGGTGGATGAGTCGAGGAAATTGTTTCATCTTTTTCTCAACATTTTCTTCAAGCAGAGACCCGCACTGTAACTGTCATGCTTTCTATAATCAAAGACTGCTGAAGCATGGATTTCGAAACTGCTTGATGTGTTTAATGGGCCGAGGAGTGATTACGGAATTCATGTGCTTCTACATGGTTCAATAAGTGTTTCTCAACTCTGTTGACTTTTATGTTTGTTTTACCACCTTTTCGCCATCTAAAGTGCAGAAAAGAAGAATAGCTTAGGATTTTTTTAACTACACCTTAAGTTCAATTTCTGCACTTTTTCATGTTTTCATCAGAAATAGCTATGAGCATGTATACTTAAATGATCTTGTTTACGCTGTTTCTTTCACATATGAATGAGAGTTTAGGAATTCTTAGCTGCTCCTAGATAATCATTCATTCACTTCTCCTCTTTTTCAGTCTGATGAAATGATTCTCCTTTGCCTTTCATCTCTGAACTTCATTCCATCCTTTCAGTAGATTGATAATTGTATCATGTGTGGCTATCCCGCTCCTTAATCCTCTTGTGACCAAGAAAACGCAATAGCAAGCCTTAATCCATGACTCCATGCCCAATGGTTTGAAACTTATCACACCTCACCTTGCCTCTTTGTTTGAGATCTCTACCTTCCATCCAAACATAAACAAAAACACCTGAGCCAAAAGCTAGCCTAAAATCATCAGCAAAGCTGAATCATTAAGAGAGAGCCCTCTCTAATTGCAGGTGGGCTAGAAATTGCAATCCAAAGATTGGTTTTTGGTTACCTCAGTCGTATCCCTAAAAAGGAGCCTAGGGACAACCTGAGTGATAACAGAACCAAAGCAACCAGGGGGCAAGAAGAAAGGGAAAAGAAAAAAGAAGAAACATGATGATTCGTCTCCTGAAAAATCTTCTACAAACCCTTATGGGAAAATGAAACCTCTTGGGCCATGTTTCATATGCGTTGAGGACCATTGGATGAGAGAATTTCCACATAAAGCTAAGATTAAGAAATTCTTTAAGAGTTCAAAAACCTCAGCAGTATTGAAAGATCCGTTTCCAAACCCAAAAACCAATCTGGTTGCTAGCGACAATGCTTCCCCATCCCAAGTGCTTACGTTGTCCATTTCGAAACAAAAAAATGACGCTTTGATATCAACAAGGAATAAATATTACAGGAATCCACAGTTGTCGAACAACAAGGCTACTGATCAATCTAGTAGTTCAGCAACAACTTCGACCGAAGTTGTTCCACCCATCATTCCTGAGCTAACGAGAAAGCTGCCAAAGGGAGTAGTACACAAATCGACATTTAATCCTCATGCCAAAGCAGCACAAAATTATAATATAGTACAGGACCTGGCCCAATCGCTGCCCGCTATGTCCACACTTGAAGTACTGCAAAATTTCCCCTCCCAAAAGCAGGCTCTATTATCAGCAATATGTGGGAATGACCCAACAGATTCCAATCTTGTGGCCTTTAATCATAAAGGATATGTACCTTAGTTACCAGCTCAACTCACTTTCCTCATTAAAGTGAAAGGCCTCAACAAAACTATTCATCAAACAATTATTGATGAGGGGGCATCTACATGTATTATGTTAATGAGTGTCTGGAAAACATTAGTCTCACCACCCTTGTCACGATCGTCAATGACATTAAAAGCATTCGATGGATGGACATACACCCCGTATGGGATTTTAAGTAACTTGCAAGTTGAATTGGCGGGCAAAATGGTAGAATTGATGTTGAAGTTATCGATGGAAACCTCGATTACAACATCCTACTGGGAAGGCCCTGGATTTATGCTATGGCTGTTGTTGTGTCAACATACTTTAAAAAGATTGCATTTCATTTTCAAGGAGGAATTACAATCGTGGACCAACAAACCTTTCTCCCCAACAGTTCACAAGTTACGGGAAGCATTCCAATGATCCATGGAAACTATCAAACGCTTCAAAATATCGGAGTAGGCATCCTAAAAGACCCTACTTTAATGGGTACTTTTACCCTACCGCCTCTGAGTAACCTGGCAGAAGTGGCCACGGTGGAAACCTGTAATATGATATCTGGATTTAAGAGATCTGTGGTTAGTATTTTTCGAATTTGTTACCAGAGAACTCACAGTATGATCGTTTTTATGCCAATGTTTCAAATCCCAAATGGGATCCATCATCAGGACTTATGAATGATGATAGAAGATGAGCTGCCATAGATAAATAAATACTAATGAGGAAAAGAATTTTAAGACCAGCATACAGTCGGCTGGGAACTATTATCTATTTAATTTTATTAATTTAATTGGATTTATTTTAATTAACTTATTAATTTCAATTATTTAATGTTATTATTATTTAATATTATTTATTTAATTATTAAATATAAATAAACATAATAAAATAAAAATTATTAACATTTTTAAATAAAAGTTAAATAATTTTAATTTTATTATTTTAAATTTTACTAAATTTGTTAATGATTAATTAATAAATAATTATTAGAATAATTTTAATTTTAATTTTATTAATATGATTTTACTGATTTAATTTAGATTCATTTTTAATATTAATCATTATATAAAATTTTAATTTAAAATAAATAAATTAATTTTACTTAATTTATTGATTATTTTTATTAATATAATTTGATTACTTTATATATTAATATAATTACTAATTATTATTTAATTTTTATTAATATACATTGATTATTAATATTAATATAATTAATTAAATTTTTATTTATATAATTATTATTTATACTTTGTTAATTTTATTAATGTTCCTTTATTAATTAAATAAATTATTGTTTAAAAAGCTAAAAACCTAATAATTAATTGGTTTTAAATTAATTATTAAATTAATTAATAAGATAATTACATATTAATTAATAAATAGAAACCATTAATTTAATTAATATATGGATTAATTATATTATTAATAAGAAGGTTAATATATTAATTAATAAATGTTATTGAATTTTAGGTTAATTATTATATATTTGTTAATATCAAAATAGGGTTATTGAAATGATTTACCTGCTTACCTGTTTTACCTGATTTACCTGGGATGAGCTTTGCGATCTTGATTCCTATATCAAGGGAAGCCAGCTACCGCTAATCTCCATACCATTGTCTCTGTTCATATTATCGGGATGCTTGATAATTTCAAGCGCTTCTCTGATCTTTTGTCTCTGCTGGTTCTCCTCTCGTGATAATTGATGCGTTTTCCAGGAAAATATGGTGCTTAGTCTTTGCGGAGTGCTCTGCCAATGCTGAAGTACGAGATCTTTCATTCTTAATATCAGCGCCATGTTCCTTAAGTCTTGTCCAGAGGGAGCGACCTGTTTCACCAATGTAGCTTTTTCCACATGAACACTCTATTTTGTAGACTCCTTTTAGCTGATGCTTGTCAATGTCATCTTTTCCAGATTTCAGACCTTGCCTAATAGTTCTAGGGGCTGAGAAATGAGTGATGATGTTTTTCTTCTTTAGGATTTTAGCGATTTTGTCTGTAACTCCATGGATATAAGGTAGAAAGACTTTACCACCCTGAGGCTGCTCTTGGGCCTTATGTTCATGAGAAAACAACTTCCTTTCGGCCTTCTCTATGGCTCTTTTAATCTCTTGTTCCTTGTAGCCTATGCTCTTAAAGGTTGAAACCAGATGCTCCTTTTCTTCGTTTAGATGTTCTGAGTCAGAAATTTGAAGGGCTCTGATGGCAAGGGTGTTTAGAACCCCAAACTTCTGGGCTGGGTGATGGTGGGATTCAGCATGGAGGTAGCTTTCTGTGTGGGTTGACTTCCTGAAAACTTTATGCCCTAAAGAGCCATCCTCTTTTCTGATGATTAGAACGTCTAAAAATGGTATGCTCATGTTTTCCTCAAGTTCCATAGTAAATTTTATTTCTGGAGAGATAGAATTTAGGTGAATGAAAAACTTTTCAAGCTCTGGTTTACCATGAGTCCATTTTATATTTGTGAGGATAGCAAGAAGAGCTGCCGATCTTCAATTTCTTAAGAACTGTAGAGACAATAATCTTATCCCTCCATTCGCTCAGGTCAAGCATAGATTGCAGAACAGATTTAATAGCAAGGCGTTTTTAAAACTAAGCTTCTCTCTAATTTGGTCAGAAATTAAAAGGGTTAGGGATTCTCTTGAAAATCTTGGGCGCTTGGCTCTGTCAACTCACCTTAAACTAGCTAACACCATCAACCAAAGTCTTTGGTCGATTATTTATTCCAGGATTGCTCTAAAAGCTAATAACGAGGGACAGATTGCTCAGGCAAGGCAGCGCAAAAAACTGTCCAATCTGTTAAACATTTCTCAGCTGGACAGCATTCAAATCCGTAATAGGCAAGGCTCAGGCTTCATTTCGCTCAGTGCAGAAGATAATAATATCAGTTCTAATTCCAGGAATATAAACAACTTGAAAACTGGGCTGTACAGCGTTCAAAACCATAGCATTAACCTGCAGATCACAGGCCTTGGTTCATCCAGCGCAGAAGGTTATTATATCAATTCAAATTCAGGCATGGGTTCATCCAGCGCAGAAGATTATAGTATTAATTCGAATCAAGGAAAGAGCATCATTATTAAGGTTAATAACAACATCATTAACCCGCAGATCACAGGCATGGGCTCATCCAATGCAGGCAGTTTGAATATCAGTTCCAATTCAGAAAATAACATCACAGTCATGGTATCATCCAGCGCAGTACGTTATAATTCGAATATCATTAACTCGCAGAGCTTAGGGTCATCCAACGTAGGAGGTGATAGTTCGAATATTAGTTCGAATTCAGTTATGAACAGCGCAATCAAGGTTAAGAACCCGCAGACAAGCATAGGGTCATCCAACGCAGAAGGTGATTGTTCGAATATCATTAACCCGCAGAGCATAAGGTCATCCAACGCAGAAGGTGATAGTTCGAATACCATTAACCCACAGAGCATAGGGTCATCCAACGCAGAAGGTGATAGTTCGAATTTTAGTTCAAATTCAGAGAATATCAAAGCTATGGACAACGCAGATAGAACCATTATCAAGGTTAAGGACCCGCAGACAAGCATAGGGTCATCCATCGTAGAAGATTATAATTTGAATATCAGTTCGAATTCAGAGGATTCAGAGAATAGCATTATCAAAGTCATTGACAGCGCAGATGGAACCATTATCAAGGCCAAGGATTTTAATAACCATAACGCGGATAGAGCTGGTGACTCAGATCAAACAGTAATGCAGATCATAGCCAATGGTGTTAATAACCAGAACGCAGATAGAACCAGTGATAACGCAGATCACTCGCGGAATTATGTAAAAAGCGGGAAAGGTAACCTTATTATTGAGAATATCGGTCTTAAGAAGAACAACAAGGAAAATTCCCTCAGCGCAAATGATAATAAAATCAGCAGTTTCAATAATAATGAGCAGGATCAAAGTCAGCCTTCAACTAATTTAAGAAGAAAAGTTGTCAATCTTTCTTCCCAGGAGGTAGAACCTGAAATCATTAATGTCCTCAGCAGAGGGATGGGGTTTGCAGTTACTCCTAAAAACCTCCCTATCGAGAAAATGATTTGTAGCATAGAGGAGGGTATTAATAACCTTCCGTTAGAAGACAAAGAATCATTAAGACAGGAATTCTATCTCATTATGAGGAAAGCCAAAACTCCCAAAAGCAACTTAAGTAAAGAAGAGCAAAGAGCCTTCAAATCCTTGCGGAACAATGACAAGATTGTGGTTCTTAAGGCAGATAAAGGAGGAGCAGCAGTTATACTGGATAAAAAAGACTATGTTTGCAAAATGAATGAACACCTAAATTGTGGCAGTTATAAGAAGCTGAGCAGTAATCCCATTCCCAAAATTATGAAAGAGGTAAAAAAGATCATCTCAGAGTCCAACCTTGACGATAAATTGAAGAAGAAACTAATCTCTTCTTGTGAAACTATCCCAGGAATTTATGGATTACCCAAGATCCATAAAGAAGGAGTACCTCTTAGACCAATTGTTAATACTATGGGTTCCCCAACCTATGAACTCACTAAGTATGTTGCTAAGATTCTTAAGCCACTTGTCGGAAATATTGATTCCTTCATCAAAGACTCCCACAGTTTTATGAACCTTATTAAAAATGAGAAGATGGAACATGATGACATTCTTGTGAGCTTTGACGTAGTATCATTATTCACCAAGATTCCTCTTGATGAAGCCATTCAAGTTATAAAAGATGTTACTAATCCTGAGACTGCAAAATTGGCTAAAATCTGCTTGAGGTCAACTGTGTTCACTTTCCAAGGAATATTTTATGAGCAGACATCTGGTGTAGCAATGGGATCACCCCTTTCGCCGATCGTGGCCAACCTATACATGGAATACTTTGAAAAGAAGGCCCTTGAATCTTATCCTTTAAAACCAGCCTGGTGAAAGCGATTTGTCGACGACACAAATATAAAATGGACTCATGGTAAACCAGAGCTTGAAAAGTTTTTCATTCACCTAAATTCTATCTCTCCAGAAATAAAATTTACTATGGAACTTGAGGAAAACATGAGCATACCATTTTTAGATGTTCTAATCATCAGAAAAGAGGATGGCTCTTTAGGGCATAAAGTTTTCAGGAAGTCAACCCACATAGAAAGCTACCTCCATGCTGAATCCCACCATCACCCAGCCCAGAAGTTTTGGGTTCTAAACACCCTTGCCATCAGAGCCCTTCAAATTTCGGACTCAGAACATCTAAATGAAGAAAAGGAGCATCTGGTTTCAACCTTTAAGAGCATAGGCTACAAGGAACAAGAGATTAAAAGAGCCATAGAGAAGGCCGAAAGGAAGTTGTTTTCTCATGAACATAAGGCCCAAGAGCAGCCTCAGGGTGGTAAAGTCTTTCTACCTTATATCCATGGAGTTACAGACAAAATCGCTAAAATCCTAAAGAAGAAAAACATCATCACTCATTTCTCAGCCCCTAGAACTATTAGGCAAGGTCTGAAGTCTGTAAAAGATGACATTGACAAGCATCAGCTAAAAGGAGTCTACAAAATAGAGTGCTCATGTGGAAAAAGCTACATTGGTGAAACAGGTCACTCCCTCCGGACAAGACTTAAGGAACATGGCGCTGATATTAAGAATGAAAGATCTCGTACTTCAGCATTGGCAGAGCACTCCGCAAAGACTAAGCACCATATTTGCTTGGAAAACGCATCAATTATCGCAAGAGAGGAGAACCAGCAGAGACGAAAGATCAGAGAAGCGCTTGAAATTATCAAGCATCCCCATAATCTGAACATAGACAATGGTATGGAGATTAGCGGTAGCTGGCCTCCCTTGATCAAGGAATCAAGATCGCAAAGCTCATCCCAGGTAAAGCAGGTAAAACAGGTAAGCAGGTAAATCATTTCAATAACCCTATTTTAATATTAACAAATATATAATAATTAACCTAAAATTCAATAACATATATTAATTAATATATTAACCTTCTTATTAATTAATTATAATTAATCAATATTAATTAATAAATGGTTTCTATTTATTAATTAATATGTTAATTACTTAATTAATAATTAATTAATAAATTAAAACCAATTTAATTATTAGGTTTTTTTAGTTTTTAACAATTAATTATTAATTAATAAAAGGAAAATTAATAAAATTAACAAAAAGTATTAAATTAATAAAATATAATAATAAAAATTTAATAAAAATTAATTATAATTATATTAATATTAAAAATTAATCAAATTATATTAATAAAAATTAATAAAATTAATTAGTAAATTTATATTAATATAAATAATCAAATTTAATATTAATAAAATTAATAAAATTAAATTATAAATGATCAAATTATATTAATAAAAATATATTTGATTAAATTAAAAATGATCTAAAATTAAAATTAGTTAAATATATTAATAAATTAAATAAATTATTCTAAATTTTATTCATTTAATTATTAAATAGATAGTAAAATTAAAATAATTAATTAAATTATTTACGATTTTTGTATAAAAATGTTAAATAATTTAAATTATTATGTTATTTATTTATTTTAAAATTAAATAAATTAATATAAATAGAATAACAATAAATAATGAATAAAATAAATCAATTAAATAAATAAAAAAATAGAATTAATAAAAATTTCCCAGCCGACTGTATGCTGGTCCTAAAATTCTTTTCCTCATTAGTATTTATTTATCTATGGCAGCTCATCTTCTATCATCATTCATAAGTCCTGATGATGGATCCCATTTGGGATTTGAAACGTTGGCATAAAAACGATCATACTGTGGGTTCTCCGGTAACAAATTCGAAAAATATGATATCTTCTATATCCAAAAGATTCAAAAGATTCCAAAACATTTTGTCAGCATGGATCATCGCCAGGTATTGCCCCCAAGCCCAATAGAAATATTGTAGCAATCAATTTTCTTGGCCTGGGGGACAAACCAAAATCAACGCTCATTGAGTGTTTGGATAGATAGGCTTAAGGAATATGGCACCTCTTCAAATCCTTGGTCACATGTAGATTCTACAGACGAAGGAATCAATCAGTCAATGATGATAGGAGAGGCACCATGGGAAGATTACCACCATCATTCTGATCTTCCGGATTACCACGAAGATTATTCCAAAAACCTTAATCATCCTTCAGTTTTTGATTTTCTATCAAATACTGTAAATACGGTGGATTATGAGGATAGTTCTTTTACTGTGTCAACCTCATTAAAAAATGAAACAACTACCTTTCTAAATCGAGTCTTTGATTATAATCTCATAAAATAAAGTCGAGTCTTTCAAAGATCTTGAAGGTAAACCTTCATTCCAACCACCTCGTTGAATGTAATGAAGCTTGGGGGGCATGCATCTCGACTTGCGTCACTATGCTGGGGGAATGCAAACTTATAACAAGCATAGTTTTTTGTTTGAAGCTTGTGTAAACATGAAACTAAATCTGAGCATATGTTTTTGCATGGTTAAAGCTCGTTAAAAAATAAACCCTCCATGAGCAATGTTTCCGCAAAGTTCAAGTTCGTTAAAAAATAAACCTATCTACGAGCAGTTTTATGCGAAGTTCAAGCTCGTTAAAAAATAAACCTAGTAATGAGCATATGTTCCACCAGAGTTTAAGCTTATTAAAAAATGAACCCACCTTTGGTAAATAACCATTGTGATCGCATTATTATTATCTTTTGAGCCTTGGTCATGTTCTTACCATCACCTCCACTCTTTTTTTAGCCGATCATACGCCTCCATTTGATTGTTTACCCCTTTTGAGGAACAACTGCGATGAATGATCCTATTAGCCACCTTCTTTACACTGCCGTGATTGAAAAGTTCCAAACCTTACATGGAACCAGCTGCTATCCAAAATCATCACTCGTTCCTCAAAAAATGAGTCTTCTTTAAGCTCTTTTCATCTGACTCATAAAATATGAAAAGATTGCAGAGAAATTAGCCTCTCCATCTCTTTAAAGTGATTGGAAGTGCCATCCCTCCTCTAGATTTTAATCTTTTTGGACCTGAGGGATCATTGCACAAAAAGATCAAGCGATTTTCTTATTCGGCTCATTAAAACTATCGAAAAGTCATCCCTTTCGTATTATTTTATACTTTTGTCAGACTTAAGGGATTATATTACAAAAAATGATTACTGGAGTTTCCTTTCCATCTCTTTTCAGACTCTCTAAAATTGAAAAGGACCGAGTTGTCTTTGTTGTTAAACTCGTTAAAAAAATAGCGACAAACTTGTCCATGCAGACAAGAACGAGTTTCACTATCGCTAGGCTCGTTAAAACATAGTGACAGGTTTGCCCGAAGGACAAATTATAGAACAAGAATATGTTATCCTCCTCAAGCTTGACAAAAATAAAGAGGTACTGGTCAGAAATGACTGGGGAAAATTTGGGAAGAAAACTTGAAGAAACTTTATTGGTAGCAAGTCGCTCTTGAAACATGCACTTCCTCACACCATTGATTGATGTCGGGTGGGTTTTTGTTTCACGGCGGCCATATCACCATTGGTCCACCGTAACCACTATCTTTGGGGTTAATGCTACTAGATGGACATTTTCAGTGTCGTCGATATGTTTTTCACGAGAAGTTGCACTGCGAGAATTCGCTCAACCAGCTTGTAATCTATCCTGCAATACCTTCACCCTTCATTCTTTCATGACCACCACCCTGAACCTTGTATCATTAGATAGTTTTCACCTCCACAAAATCATTTGCTCCATTCCATGTCGTAGATGTGGGATTCATTAAGGCCCTCCTACGATGGGTCACTTCTTGTTGACATCAGCTCATTATCCAAGAAGTTGACTTAGGAACAACCCTTCCGGTACTTTGAAGCTTGCATGGCTCAATGGAAAGTTTCTCACTTCCGGCGATAGGTTTACATCAATGGCCTTCGACCGAAAGATTTCATGCGGTGTTTGACGTCAAGTCCCATTTTCACACCACGTGAATTGTACTACAGTACCTTGAGGGTCATTATCATTATCAATGATTCCTCTCACGCCTATTAACAACTTACATTATTGGCTGGATCATGTGATGCCTTTTCGTGTTTGACTTCAGAACATCTTTTCACATGGATCGACTAGTACTTCGAGTGAAGATTTAATGAGTTTGAAGACCTCGGATCTAGTTTCATCCATCCGGGCTGCGATATATTCAGGAAAGTAAAGACATCAAATGTACATCATAGCTACATAGATAATCATCCAAGCCAAAGAATGATGGCTCTACTAGAATCATCAGTCTGCCATACAGATGGTTTTCTATCTTATGTACATGAAAATGAATTTATAAAGCTAAGCATGGAAATGCGCACCTCAGCTAGATCATGAAAATATTATGAAGATAATGTGTTGTATTGTATCTTATTACAGGTTGTGGAGCGCTTGAAAGGTATGCTTTTTGAATAGTAATCTAGCGGTT
>APFE030170898.1:10909-37208 GCA_000404065.3 Pinus taeda
ACCCAAAAGTCACTTGGAGTTATATTAAGGGAGGAAAAGGAGGAAAAGATCACATTCGATTCAATTCTTTCATGAGCAAATTGAGAGAAGGAGAGCAAGAGAGCAAGGGTGACTTCTGGACAGTGAGCTGCGGAGTATCAGCAGCTAAGTTGCAGCAACCGTGTTTCAGCAACGGTGTTTCAGCAGCGATGTATTAGCAGCGGAGTTGCAGCAACGGTGTTTCAGCAGCGGTGTATCAGCAGCTGAGTTGCAGCAGTGGTGTTTCAGCAACGGTGTATCGGTAGCGGAGTTTCAGCTGCGGTGTTTCAGCAAGTCTGTACAGCAGAGTTTCAGCAGGGCAGTTTTTTCAGCAAGGCTGAGATAAGTTGTAAAAGTTTGCTTGCTGATTTTTGCTGAATATTTCTCTTACTGTAAAAAGGCATTTTCCAGAAATAAAGAAGAGCTCTCAAACTGGTTTTCCCCAAGAGTTGTAGGGGGTTTTTCCAGGGTCACGTTGACCAAAAAAATCAGTATTTTAATGTGTTTTAATCGCTGTTTATTACTGCTGATTTTTATTTCTGCAATTTCAAGCATTCTGTAAATTTTCCAGAATTTGTGTTTTCAGCAAATTTATTTTTTCCAGCTTGTTGAATGTATGGTTATGGGAAATGGCATTTAACTACATGGGAGAAATAAGGAGAAACTGAAAACCGGAGTGGGAAAACAAAAATTTTAACAAACGGTACAGATCTAATTGGCATATTGCAATCGAAGATGACTAGCGGAGTACATTCGAGGCGTCTCTATGGGAATCGCGATAGCGATCAACATGATTTAATGAGGACCGTTAATCAAGCGCGTAGATCAACGGCCCAGATTACATCACAATATCGCATCATTAAAACACAGGGGAAGACTACCGGGGGCCCGAAGACCATGCGATATGCGATTGCGATATATTGCATCACAATGTCGCATCGCAGCGATACAAAGGACCGGACCCGACAGGTTTTATGAATGCGAATATATATATTTTAAGTTCCAATAAAAAGGGTTTTCTATGTATTTTCGCATTTCCATTAAATAAACGAAATACAAAGGAAATGCGCCCGGAGCGATAAAACAGACCCGAAAGGATTATACATGCATTTTTATCTTATTTGAGTTCCGTAATGAGCGAGATTTCAGGCAGGCCTCAAGCAATGAGTGGTATTGGATGGGCTCCGCCCGATCCCATCCACTGGCCAACACGTGGCTTGGCAAAACCGCCTTTCTGGGCAGGTAATCTCCGTATGCATAAGCCGCTCGAAATGAATATCAACTATTAGATCAAAGATCACACAGATCAACGGTGGGCATGCGACAACGATTCAAAGGCGGACTCGATAGGATTATAAGGCGGAATTAATATTATTTGAAGTCCGATAAGAGGCGTTTAGGCGGATTTTTTAGTGTTTCTGTGTATTTCTCTGTGTAAACAAAGAAACCACTGTTTTGGGATTTTAACGCACCAATGGTCCCTTCCGTTACAAAACAAGTGGCCACCATCCCTGAAAACCTTTAACAATGATTGTTTAACACTCAGAGGGGATTTGAACGAACAGAGGCCAGGAGCTAGAGAGCCCAAAAGGGAAAACGAACAAACAAGCACCGATTGGCTTAAATGCCACTGAATGACCGAGACACCAGTAGGTAGTGTTGAGACAGAGAGAAAACAGAGACAGAGAGTGAAAGGGAGAGTCTGTACTCATAAAGACTTGAGGGATTCAAGAAAAACCCTATTATTTGTTCTTGTTGTGTTGGGACTCAATTTGAGCTCACATTTGTAAAAACTTTGCTCTTGAAAACATAATAGAGAGGTCACCACTGAACGCTGGACCAGGAGACATAGCCCAAGAGTTTTGGGTGAACTCCTTGATTATTTGTTGTGTTATGAGTGTGTGTCTGTTATGTTTCTCTAACTGCTCATTGTCTATATTATTCGCAATCTTTTCGATCTGTTGCACTAAGTAATATAGGCTAATCCTGCACATGAGTCTGTAATACCTTAATATTAATCTAAGATCTCATTTTTAGATCAAGTGGTATCAGAGCTTTAGGTTTGCTAAGGTTAGACAAGCTTGTGCTGGAATTTTGAATGCTAACTAGGTCAAAGCTCAAACTAGGAGAAGGAAAACTTGTTGAGGCTAATCCAAAGATTGGAAGAGTCTATCCTCGGAGGAGAATGGCAGAAGAAATTCCATTGGAATCAGAATCTCAGTTCATGGACAGTTTTATGGCCATGCGAGCCATGGTGGAAGAGATGTATCGAGAATTTAAGAAGGGTCGAGGTGAAAGCATTTCAACACCCAAACAAGGCAAAGGAGTAGAGGAACCTCTTCTAGTTTCCCATCCAGAAGGCAACGGGAAAGGGGAAGAGCCTCCTCCATCATCTCCTCCACCATCACCTCCATCTAGCCCTTAAAAGAAAAAAAGGAAAACTTCTTGGAGTAAATTAGATGTAAAGTTTGATTTGCCAATTTATGATGGAGAATTAAATGCAAAAAAGCTAGATAACTGGATTAAACAGATTGATGTATATTGTATGGTGCAGAACATTGATTCAGAAAGGAGAAAGATTCAGTTGGCTAGCCTTCGCCTTGGAGGAACTGCACTAGTGTGGTGGGAAGGCAAGTCACAAGCTGATCTGAAGAGACATGGTAAAATTCTTTCTACCTGGAATGAATTTGTTTCTGCCATTAAAAAACAGTTCTATCCTCTAGCTTATATGCAGCAAGCAATGATGAGTTAGCAAACTCTTCGCCAATTAAAGGGCCAAAGTGTACAAAGTTATATCCAGAAATTTAGAAAAAGAGCTTTAACTCTAGGCATATCTCTAGACTCACCTGAAACTTTGTTGAAGTATATAGGTGGTCTGCATAGCTATTTGAAGCACACCATTCTCATGTTTAACTCCACTAGCCTAGATGATGTATCAGTTTAGGCTACATGTCTAAAGGCTAGAGGCAAGAATGTGAACCCAGAGATTGGGGGATCATCAAAACCCTCTGCAAGCAAGAACAAGGAAAAAAAGACGCTGAAATGGAAGGAGAGGAAGACAAACGTTGTACAGAAAGACAAACCTTCATGCACTCACTGGAAGAAGGATGGACACGATGATGAACACTGCTGGTCTTTGCATCCGTAGCTGAAACCTAAGAAGTTCGGTGATAAGAAGAAGAAGATTGTTGCTGCTATTCAGAAAGACTTGGGGTTAGACTCGGGTGATGAAACAATAGTCACAGCCACAGGTATAAAAGGTAAAAATTCTTAAGCATCTACAAGTAATTCTGCACAATCTATTTCCAAGCACCAAAAGATTGATACTTTATTTGATAGTGGATCACAAGTAAACTTGATTTCTGAAACAATAGTAAAGAAGTTGGGCTTACTAACAACACCTCACAAGAAGCCATATCCATTAGGTTGCGTATGTGATAAAGCAAAGCTACAAGTGACTAGACAATGTAAACTTAGGTTTGCTATTAGGTCAACATTTGTAGATGAGGTTGAGTTAGATATAGTTCCCTTGGATGTATGTGGTATTGTTTTAGGAAGTCCTTACTTGTATGATAAAAAATCCATTTTCTATAGAGCTGAAAATAAGTATCAACTCACTAAAGATGGAATAGTATATATTGTAAGAGCTGATAAACTCAAAAATAACTATTCTCTTGTAAACTCAGAGCAGATGAAAAGAATTGTAAATTCATGCAAGCAATTTTTACTAATGGTTGTAAAGGAAAATAACCCTGATAAAACCAATGTATTTGAAGGTTGTGATGCTAAACAGAGAGCTGATTTAGTTAAAGTTGTTTCAAAATATGATATCCTATTTCAAGAACCTAAAGGTCTGCCACCCAAAAGGGAAATAGTACATGATATTCATTTGTAGCAAAATGCTCCATTACCTAACATCGGAATGTACAGGTTATCCGCTTTAGATAAGATAATTTTATTAATGTCCAACAAAAGACCATAAAAGGCCAACGGGACTGTCGGTTACAATGATTATATCTTGCCAAGTCGGTGGACCAAACGATCCCCTTTAACATTTCTATTTAAAGAGTAGAAAATACATCTATAATCTAAGTAAATGTAAATGTAAGAGCTAGAAGCTCTTGGCTTCAGAACAAAGCTCTACAATGAAGCGGAGGAGGAGAAGGAGAGAAAAAGTCTCCTATCCAGTCCCTACTCCTAACATCTGAGGTCGAGAGAAGAAAACTAAGAAAAGCTTGTCAAAGTCTGTTGTCCTATGGGCATGCTGGGTTGTCGCTGCTATCGCCTGGAGGTTCTAGGGAGCCTCCCAGGGATGGATCCAATCTTGGAGTGTTGGTGCAGTCTGGTGGGTCGGCTCCCCCAGGACCTCACCGATCTGGTATCAGTGGCTGTGGGCCGATCAATGGTTCTTTTGGAGCCCCAGGTTGATGGTAGTGTCCTAAAGAAGTCCATGATCTTCTGCGTGGTTTCCCATCTGGTGGGGGGCTGAAGAAAACGGGTCCGAAATCTGAAGGCCTCCTAGAGATAAAGTGCAAGGCATCTCGGATCAACATATCTGAGGAAGCTGGACAAAGTCTGAAAACACTTGAAGAGACAATGGAAACGACCTCGAATCTCGTAGTAAGTAGGGCATCCAAAGATGAAGTGTGTCTCTGTCTCTATTTCCTGTAAGTGGCAGAGCTGGCAAATCCTATCTGCCCTATCGATGTGGTGATCTGTCTCCACCTGGAGTTTGTGAGACCCAACTCTGAGCTGCCCAAGGGGGACGCTAAGGGCATGCATCCAATGTTGGAACGTGTACAGGGGTATGATGATGAGCCCATCCCTCATCTCCAGACAAAATGTTCTGCGTAGAAGGCCATTTTTGGACGCACCCATTGGGAGGATTGGTCCATGTAGTCTGAACGTATCGTCTATAAATATCCTCCTTAATGATTTTATTCAGCTCTTGCTGATTGGAAAGGAGGTGGCTTGGAGCGTCCAGAGAGTACTGAAAGGGAGGGAGATGGTCAATCTGGATTCCTGCAGCCTCCAGAAGCTCTGTCACACCAGTGTACCAACATTTGGATCGGCTTGTCTGCATATGGGTGATGTTCTTCAAGGAGCAATAGGCTAAATATGGGTATCTATCTCGACCCTTCCTCGCGTCTGCCAGGCCCCAGATCCTGTGCAAGAGTGACACTAATCTGAAAATCACCTCTAGGCGGAAAGGTTGAGCCCTAAACTCGGCTAGAATGATGCGTTGAGGAACTGTCTACTTACACCTAATGAAATGGAGCAAAAGAAGGGTCTGAACCCACTCCGCTGAAGCCCAATCTGACTCTAGGAGAGAGGGACCCCAAATCTCTAAGCTGTAAAGTACTGTGGGGCGAACCAAAGTGTTCATGATGCTCATCTTGGACGAAATGTCCTGGAAATGATGCCGAAAACATTACCTCTCTAGAAGGGTTAGGGAGCCATACCCTTTGTTGATCCGAGGCTAAAGGGTTGGCCGCACGCTGAAGCGAGGCCCTGAAAACTTAACTCCCAAATAAGTATAGGTGCTAACGATATCGATTTCTTCTCCTTTAGATAGGAAGTGGAAGTTCGAGGTTTTCTTGACTTCATTAAAGATAATCACTTTGGTTTTACCCAAGTTCATAGTTAGATGCCTCCGGTCACAAAAAGCTGCAAGAGCATCTAGCTGTCTCTGAAGGTCTTCTTGGGAGGAGGCAATAAGGACAATATCGTCTGCAAAGAGGAGGATGGAAATCAGGACCTGGTGGAGAAGACACCCATCTGTCTCTTGGATATGTTCTCAGAGGAAGGGCTCGAGCTCATCGATATAGATCCCGAATAAGGTAGGAGAAAGGGGGCATCCTTGCTTGACTCCAATGGTGCTTCGGATGAAGTCCAACATTCCTCCGACTATGCGGAGACGACCAAGGATGGCCTCATAGAGGCGCATGATAGCTATCAGGAGAGTCGAGGAGATGCCAATCTCTCTTAGTCTCTGGAAAATATCTTCCCTTGGGACTAAGTCAAAGGCCTTCCAGAAGTCTACAAAACAGCAGTACACTTTAGAGGATCGATGCCTAGCCTCCTCGATCACCGCTCAAAGAGTAAGGATGTGGTCGATCGTCTGGTGGTCTGAGCGAAATCCTGCTTGGCCCTTGGCCCTGAGTTGTCTCTGCTCAAGGAACTGGGAGAGTGTCCTGTGGAGTGTTGTAGCATATAACTTGGAGAATGTGTGCCCAACCATGATTGTCCTGTAGTTGTCGGGGCCAGAAGTAGGCCCTGACTTATGGATCGGGTAGATAATGTGGTGAGACCAACCATCCAGAAATCCATCCCGAACCACCTAATTGAAAAGGTCCACCAAATATCCTACTAGGGGGTGAAGTCCACACTTGAAGAATTCTACCTAGAAGCCTTCTTCGTCTGCTGCCATGCTACTATTCATTGTCCATATTGCCTCTCTGATATCTTTATCAGTGAAAAGGTGACAGGAGGTGGGGAGGGGAGTAACCTGAATCAAAGGCTACCTAGGAATGTCGTACAGCTGGGAGGTGTGAGAGAACATTGAGGCAGGATCAAGGTCAACAGGGGTAGGCAAGCGTCGGGAAAGGATGGTTCCCCAGAACTTTTTAGGGGAGCGAAGGAGGAGAGTGGAAAGAACCTGTCTTCTATGGGCAATGAAAAGGCGCTTCTTGCGGCGAGTACATGAGTTGCTCAATAAAGGGTTCATAAGACCAAGCACATCACCATGTGGATCTCCAATCGTACTGGTGAGAAAGAAAGATGGTTCGTGGAGGATGTGCACTGATTATAGAGCACTGGATAAAATAACGATCAAGAATCATTATCCTCTTCCTCACATTGATGATCTATTAGATCAGTTGAAAGAAGCAGTTTACTTTTCCAAGTTAGACTTGCGTAGTGGCTATCATCAGGTCAGAGTTGTAGAACAAGATGCATGGAAGACTGCTTTCAAAACAAAGCAAGGATTGTATGAATGGTTGGTTATGCCATTTGGCTTAACTGATGCTCCTGCCACTTTCATGAGAGTTATGAATGATGTACTCAGACCTTTTATTGATGATTTTGTAATTGTATATTTAGATAACATTCTTGTTTTCAGTAAAACATGGGAAGAACATTTGAAGCATGTAAAGCAGACTTTGAAAAGAGAAAATCTCTATGTGAAGTTATCAAAATTTGAATTTGGCAAAACATCTTTAAATTATTTGGGTCATATTGTAGGGGGTGGTGAATTGAAGATAGATCCCTCTAAGGTTGAAGTCATTGTGAACTGGCCTAAGCCCAAATCTGCTACAGAAGTTAGGAGTTTCCTAGGCGCAGTACAATATTGGAGAAAGTTTATTGCTAACTTTTCTTTGATTGCAGCTCCCTTACATGCTTTAACAAGATTGAATAAGCTGTTTCAATGGGGAGGCAAACAGCAGAAAGCCTTCGACACCTTAAAAGAAAAAATTATTACAACACCAGTACTAGCACTGCCAGATTTTCAACGACCATTTGAGATTGAAACAGATGCCAGTGACTATGCCATGGGAGCAGTGTTGATGCAACATGGTAAACCCATATACTATCATTCTCAAACATTTACTTCTGCAATAGTTAATTATCCCACATATGATAAAGAATTGTATGCATTAGTACAGAGTGTGAAAAAGTGGAAACATTACATAATGGGCAAAGAAACAATCATACATACAGATCATCAACCACTTCAATATTTGCACTCACAATCTAAATTGCAACAATCAAGACATTATAGGTGGATGGGTTTCCTACAGCAATTTCATCTTGTCATCAGATAAAAGAAAGGCATACACAATAAGGTTGCAGATATGCTATCATGACCAATCATAAATGCATCTACTATACTTAAGCATAACTCAGTAATGCATGAAAGCTACATTGAACAAAATGCTCAAGATGTAGATTTTAAAGATGTATATGCAACTTTAAGTCATGGGAAACGAGTAGAAGAATTGGATTATTATGTTAAGGACCAACTCTTGTATCATTTGGGAAAGCTATGCATTCCACAAACTGAAAGAGTTAACATCATCCGAGAAGCACATACTTCTCTCATATCAGGTCATTTTGGTGTAAGTAAAACAGTTTCACAGTTGCAAAGGTTCTGTTATTGGCCAAAAATGCATGAAACAGTTTCTAGATATATTAAAGGGTGTACTATGTGTGCTAAAAGCAAGCCCAGTAATAGAAAATTAGGATTGTACACTTCACTTCCAGTTCCCTCTCGTCCTTGGGAAAGTGTTTCCATGGACTTTGTTGGGGGATTGCCAAAATCTAGAAAAGGTCATTATTATTTATATGTTATTGTGGACAAGTTCAGCAAAATGTGTATTTTAATACCTTGTAACAAGCAGATTACAGCTGAACAAACAACGAAGTTGTTCTTTTAGCATGTACGAGTTCATTTTGTGTTACCCACTTCCATTGTATCTTATCAAGATTCCCGATTTGTTGGGAAGTTTTGGTCAAGTCTGTGGGAATTGATGGACACCGGATTGAAGAAGAGCACAACATTTCATCCACAAACAGATGGCCAAACAGAGGTGGTCAATAGGACAATGATCCAGTTGCTCAGGGGCTATTGCAGCAAGCATCCCAAGCTTTGGGATGAACATTTGTGTTATGTACAACATGCTTACAACCGTGCCAAGAACTCTTCTACACAGAGATCTCCTTTTGAGACTTGTTTTGGTTTTACACCAAAGTCTCCCTTGGATTTTGTCTTTGGTAAACACATAGCAGTTGATGGACACAATGATGTGGACAAAGCAACCAAGTTCATTGAATAGATCCAAGAAATTCACCAGGCAGTGCAGGAACCACTGGAAAGAAGCTAGGCCAAGTACAAGGCAAGGCATGACAAGCATCGAATTGAGCATAGCTTCCAAGTTGGTGATCAAGTCTGGCTGTACATCAGCAAAGACAAAATGCAAGGTGAAGGTAAGAAGCTGAAGCCAATAAGGTATGGGCCTTTCAAGATACTTGAGAAAATTGGTAAAAATGGTGATGCTGAAGTAGCCCATAAGTGGATCCACTTGAATAAGGCCCCTTTAGTTGCTAGTTGTGGTAACCTGCTTGCATTATATATGAGATTCTCCAAAGTGAGCCATATATCCTCTGTTGATAAGTCCTTGCACTCGGAAGCGCAAGACCCTCCGGTCCTTCTTTTTCATCTATTGGGTCTTACGTGAAGGGGCACTTATCTCGAAGAAAGATCTGGGCTATTGATCAAACACTATCTTTTCGCCTTGATTTGCCAGCTTATATGCATATCTATTCAGTCATTAATGCAGAGAACTTGAGGCTATATGAACCCCCATTGATTGAAGATCATGAAGAGCAAAGTCAGTTGCCTTTTGTATGATCTGTTGCCTGAATATCTCAATGAGTTGCAGGAAGACACAGTTCTGGACAGGGAGGTGAGAACTATGTGTAGAGGAGATGTTGAGTACCTGAGAATCGGACTCAAAGGTTCAAAACCAAGCAGTGCATGATGGATAGAGATTGGACAAGTGATGAAATTGTATCCTCACTTGATCAATGCTTAAAAACCAACTTTTGGTGGTCCAAAAGCTTTTCAGTGGGAAGGCATGATGCAAAATGGATCCTAAAAACCTCTAAGTCTTCATATACTTAAACACTATCACAAAGTATAAACCTTCAAGAATGGCGGAAAACACTATCGGACGGGAAAAACATGAAGAAAAGGCGAAAACAGAGTCTATCATAGGCTTAAGCAACATCGCACAGGAGTCATCGGATCTGGCCGATCAATGGTCCAAATCTAATCGGCATATCGCAATCGGAGGTGACTAGCGGAGTACATTAGAGGCGTCCCTATGGGAATCGCGATAGCGATCAACGCGATTTAACGAGGACCGTTGATCAAGCACGCAGATCAACGGCCCAGATTACATCGCAATATCGCATTGCTAAAACACAAGGGAAGACTACCGGGGGCCCGAAGACCATGCGATATGCGATTGCGATATATCACATCGCAATGTCTCATCGCAGCGATACAAAGGTTTTATGAATGTAGATATATATATTTTGAGTCCCGGTAAAAAGGGTTTTCTATGTATTTCGCATTTCCGTTAAATAAATGAAATACAAAGGAAATGCGCTTGGAGCGATAAAACAAACTCGAAAAGATTATACATGCAGTTTTATCTTATTTGAATTTCGTAATGAGCAGGATTTCGGGCGGGCCTCAGGCGGTAAGTGGTATTGGACGGGCTCCGCCCGATCCCATCCACTGGCCGACACGTGGCTTGGCAAAACCACATTTTCAGGCAGGTAATCTCCGTATGCATAAGCCGCCCGAAATGAATATCAACCGTTAGATCAAAGATCACACAGATCAACGGTGGACATGCGATAGCAACCCAAAGGCGGACCCGATAAGATTATAACGCAGAATTAATATTATTTGAAGTCCGATAAGAGGTATTTAGGCGGATTTTTCATTGTTTCTGTGTATTTCTCTGTGTAAACAAAGAAACGACTATTTTGGGATTTTAACGCACCAATGGTCCCTTCCGTTACAAACTAGGCAGCCACCATCCCTGAAGACATTTAACAATGATTGTTTATTGCTCAAAGGGGATTTGAACGGACAGAGGCCGGGAGCCAGAGAGCCCAAAAGGGAAAACACAGACAAGAGTCGATTCGCTTAAAAGCCACTGAATGACAGAGACAGGGGCAGGCAGTGCTGAGACAGAGAGAAAACAAAGACAGGGAGCGAAAGGGAGAGTTTGTGTACTCATAAAGACTTGAGGGATTCAAGCAAAACTCTGTTGTTTGTTTCTGTTGTGTTGAGACTCAATTTGAGCTCACATTTGTAAAAACTCTGCTCTTGAAGACATAATAGAGAGGTCACCACTAAAAGTTGGACCAGGGGACGTAGCCCAAGAGTTTTGGGTGAACTACTTTATTATTTGTTGTGTTATGTGTGTGTGTCTGTTATGTTTCTCTAACTTCTCATTGTCTATATTATTCGCAATCTTTTCGATCCATTGCACTAAGTAATATAGGTTAATCCTGTACATGAGTCTGTAAAACCTTAATATTAATCTAAGATCTCATTTTCAGATCATCCAACTTGGTGGATAACTTTGTATCATAGTCCAGTGGAATCTCCTTTATTGGCTACTAGATTTAAGAGTGGCACTACATGGGAAATCCTAATTTTGGTTGTGTGGTCCCACTTCCCAACACCACATGCATCACTCCCTTCGCTCATTATAACCCCTCTTCACATATATCCCATCTAGGTCCACATTTGTCCATTGGGTCCGTTGACCACTTTGTGCCAACTACCCTATAGCAGTACACATTTTTTCAATGGAATTCCATCATGTTCAAGCAATCAGATATCCAGAATTCGTCATCATCATCTATTAGTTTATCAAAGTTGTAATTCCAAATTCTGCAGCCTAGTTGGCCATTGTAAAAATGATTCTAGTATGTCTATAAATCCATGTAAAACACCTAGGTAAGCTTAAGAATTTTTGCTAACGAGTTTCATCCTAGGGAGTTTTTTAACTTTATTAATTATTTTGTGTTTCTAAACATTAAATAATTAATAAAGTTATTTTCCCAAGTATACTACAAAGTTTGGGTGCGACTCGATGGTGATGTCTTAAGTAAGTCCTAGTGTATCGAGTCTATGTATTTTCATCATACTAGTGTTGATTTTTGATAGAATTTTGTAGGGAGGCTTGGGCACATGTATTCCAAAGAACCCAGAAAGCGTTTTGGGAAATTCCACCCAAAAACGGTTTTATTAAAATAATTAATTATTTTTAATGGGACCCTAAGTGTAAACTTAAGAAAATAAAATAATTAATGGTTATTAATCTAACTGTGGGTGTAACTTCTAGAAGAAGATGAGGATCAAGCAAAAATGATCTTAACCATTGATTAGCTTCTATTATGGGTCGTTGAATGTCAACGAGGAGATTACTTAAGGAAGCTTGAGGGCTATTTAAAAAATACATATACAAAGTACAAAAGATCGAATTTTTGAAGCAAAGCAGCTATCAAAAGAGAAATTCGAAGTGAGCTTTTGTAGTGAGGGGTAGGGATAGTATCCAAAGAGAAAACTTCCTAGTAGGAGAATACTCAGCAGAGAAGGCAAAGGGAGATCCAGCAGTGGCAGAGTTGTGCCAGAGGGGCTGACGCAAAAGGCAATGTAGAAGCCAAGAGGGAGACTGAAATTTGCAGAGGGAATTCGTATTTCAGAAGCTGGGATCCAGGGTGTGAGACCGAGAGGCAGAAATCGAATCACATCGGCAGCAAATCGACCAGCCAGAGGATTGATGTTGTCCCCAGTGAGCTTGACACAGACACTGCGCAGAGGCAACCAAAGAAGCCAAGGGAAATCTTTCTGGGGCTAGATTAGCTAGGATTCCTAGTGATAGTGTGAGGTAATTTCACAAATCTCTCTGTCAAGATTATTCTTTGTAACTGGATTGTCGAGAAGACTTCCAAAGATGTATTCAGATTTTACTACTGCATAATAATAAAACCCTCAAATCTGCGGCACCAGTTTTCCCACATTGGGTTTTTCCTGGGACATTTGTTCAAAAATAACTGTCATTTGTGTGTATCTTTCTCTATTGTTCAATTTCTTGTTTCGGCATATTATTTAATTGGTGTAGGTTGTAGTGTATGTATTTTGATGTTTGCCGTAGGAAACTGCAAATAACTTGTTCATGCAAATCTAACAAGTAGAAGAAATATCATCAGAGTTGCAGTAGGAATTCCCAGGTTTAAGGAATTTTCACATGGTATCAGAGCAGTGCAGGTGAAACAAGAAGAACAGTGCCAAAGAACCCAGCATTGAGCAGAAAAGGAGATTGAAATAGTTGCAGGATGCAGCAGTTCGAATCCTTAGAGGGGTATGCACAATCCAAGCCAAAGGCCTGAATTTTCGAGGCAGACTCTCTGAGTTATTCGACAAAGAGGAAGGGCTTCCAGATCTAAATTTTGTCGTGGCAGAGGGAGCAGCGCTGAGCCTCAGCATGAGGAAGAGCTGGTGGGACGCAATTTTTCTGCAAGCTGTTTTTGCTAGGTAGAAAATCATTAGAAGAGAGGAGAAGCACAGTGAGGGAATTTTTCCTTAGTAGACTTCCTGCCAAGAAGTTTGTTTTCCTATTGCCTGAGCAGCAACAGTAGGATGCAGAGAGGAGCAGTTCGACATTTTCGTGGCAGAGATGAAAACCAGTGGTTTGAGGGATCAAGATAGATTGGACGGAGCATCCAACCAATGTGGAAAAAGTCGAAGTCGGGATTAAATCAGCAAGGGTCCAAAAGTTGAAAAAGTCGTTAAAGTCGGGAGTTTTTCGAAAAAGTCGGCAAAAAGTCGGCAAAATTAAACGGCCAGCCAAAAAAATCAAAAAATCGGGATTTAATCGGCCAGCCAAAAAAATCAAAAAATCGGGATTTATTCCCGACTTTTTCCACACTGCATCCAACTATGTCATCTAGAAGGCAAGGATGTCATTCCTTCTAGATGGGCATTCTCTCAAGACCTATGTCGACAGTGTGGTGGTTGTGCCTACAGATCAAGATCCGTTGAAGAAGTACAAGGCAGAAACGGTGAAGGCAAAGAGAATGATTCTCGATAGAGTGAAGGATCATGTAGTCTGTCACATAGCTAGCAGAGGGACTGCTACGGAGATGTGGGATGCATTTTCAACGCTATATCAAGGATCTTCTAAGCAGCGGAAGATGTAATTAGAGAAGAAACTGAAGGGGAAGCGCATGGATTTGTTCCTCACAAAGCTTCAGGAGACCTATGATGAGTTAGTCGTTGTGGGGTCTACACCTCAAGGGTTCGGTTGGTTAGACTGGCCCTCAATTTTGTCTCAGATGAGTGGCAAGTCTTTATCCAGAGTATCCTAGGCAGAGCGACTTGCCAAATTGGGATGCAATGTGGGCAGCTCTTAAGCAAGAGGAGCTGAGGAGAGACTTGGAGCAACAGTGGGTCGAAGCCCAAGGAGGAGGATGAGAATGCAGCGCTTGCATTGAAGGGGCAGCAAGACCAGCAAAGGCGGAAGAAAGATGTCTCGAAGATAAAATGCTTCAGGTGTGGTGAAATGGGTCACTATGCAACACAGTGTCCTCTCAGAAAGAAGGACAAAGACGAGAAGCACGATCCAAAGGTTGCACCCACAAAGATCGAGGAGGAGTTCGCCATGACAGCCAAGATACCTCCAGGAGGGAGGTGGGCTAATTTGGTGTTGTAGTTCGAAAGAGCTACAGATGGGTAGGATCCTTGAGGGGCCCACCTCTCGGATCAATTCCTTGCTACGGGAGCCCAGATCAGGAGTAGCAGGATGGACAAAGTGTCAGATGGTGCAAAGGAGTGTTGGAGCGATAGATGCAGTGGCTAGAACGCTAAGTCCAAGCAGCATAGAGCATAGTTGCAATAGTGCAGGGAGGCACACTCCAGTAGCAGCAGCAACAGCGCAGTGGCTTCAGAGGGACAGTGTGGGACTAGCAACAGTCAAATCTTTAGCATCGAGATGCATCTACGCTGAACACTGTTCAGTAATTTGGGATGTTCTTTTGTTGCTATACAGTAGCAGTAGCAGTTTGCAGTGCAGTGGTAGTTTGCAGTCGCAGTGCCTGCAGTAGCACGGATGCAAAAATTCAGAGGGAGTTGTAGTATGGATGCAGCATTGACAGTGGAAGGGTAAGCAGTAGTACAAATGCAATGTTTGCGAAGTAGTTGATGGACAACATATCAGACATCAGTGACACAGAGGACGATGTTATGAAGTCAGGGTGATGCTTCAGTTGGAGGCATTCCTAGAGCACATTCCTCATTAAGAGGGAGTGTTGATTTGTGATAGCACCAGATGTACTCTAAGTCTCAAATTTTGCAGGGAGGCTTGGGCACATATATTCCAAAGAACCCAGAAAGCGTTTTGGGAAGTTCCACCCAGAAACTGTTTTATTAAAATAATTAATTATTTTTAATGGGAACCTAAGTCGAAACTTAAGAAAATAAAATAATTAAGGCTTATTAATCTAACTGTGGGTGTAACTTCTAGAAGAAGACAAGGATCAAGCAGAAGTGATCTTACCCATTAATTAGCTTCTAATCTGGGTCGTTGAATGTCAACGAGGAGATTATTTAAGGAAGCTTCACAGCAATCTGGAAAATACACACACACATAGTTCAGAAGATTGAATTTTTGAAGCAGAGGAGTTGCCGGAAGAGAAATTCAAAGTGAGTTTTTGCAATGAGGGGCAAGGATAGTATCCAAAGGGAAATCTTTCTCGGTCGGAGAATACTTAGCAGAGAAGGCAGAGGGAGATCCAACAGTGGCAGTGTTGTGCCAGAGGGGCTGACGTAGAGCCATGCAGAGGAAGCACAGAAGCCAAGAGGGAGTCCAAATTCGAGTTTCAAAAGACGGGATTTGGGGTGTCAAATCGGGAGGCAAAAATCCAATCACCTGGGCAAGAAATTGACCATCCAGAGGATTGATGCTATCCCCAGTGAGCTTGAAGTTGCGCTGACGCAAACACTGGGCAAATGCAGCAAGAGAAGTTGGCGGCAATCTTCCTGGGGCTGGATCAACCAAGATTCCCAGTGATAGTGTGAGGTAATCTCACAAATCTCTTTGTTAGGATTATTCTCTATAACTGGATTGTCGGGAAGGCTTCCAGAGATGTATCAAGATTTTACTACTACATAATAATAAAACCCTCAGATCTGTTGCACCAGTTTTCCCACATTGAATTTTTCCGGGGACATTTGTCCAAAATTAATTGTGTCATTTGTGTGTATCTTTCTCTATTGTTCAGTTTCTTGCTTCGGCATATTACTTAATTGGTGTAGGCTGCAGTGTATGTATTTCGATGTTTGTCGTAGGAAACTGCAAATAACTTGTTCATATAACTCTAACAAGTAGAAGAAATATCATCAGTGTTGCAATAGGAATTCCCGGGTTTAAGGAAATTTCATAGCTAGATCATGTATTGAGTCTTGCATAATTTGGTTGAGTCTAACAGTCTATTTTTAATTATTAAATTTCCAGCTGGTTAGGAAATTTAATAATTTGGATACAATTTGTAAAATTAAGTGATTGTAAAAGTGTTGATTTTTAATGTACCTTGGACAAGTGGTTTCACATGGGTTAGTCTCTCTACCTAGGGAAAAGTGTCCAAAATAATTATTTTTCTAAGTGTGAATTTATAAAGTGAAAGTAACTTTATAAGTGGCAAAGTCAATGTTAAATTATAAAGTGAAAAGTGACTTTAGACAAAGTACAATGTGGGTACTTTATTTAATGGGTGAGTTAAAAAATAGAAAGTGAGAATTAAATGCATATTTCCCTTTATCTAAACGAATTTGAGCCATTAGATCTTAGGGTTGCCCAAAAGTCATTTAGGGAAATAAAAGGGGGAAAAGAAAAAAGAGACTGCATTCATTCTTCATGAGAAAATTAGAGAAAGAACGCTAAGAGTTGGAGAAAAGATCTGAAGGAGAAATTTGGTGCAGCAAGCTGAAGGAGTGATTTCTGGGCAAAGCTGGGCATGGAAATCAAATTTTAGAAGACAGCAGAAGGTACAGTACGAACAACATTGAATGTTGTGAGTTGCATGTCATTCGAGAGAAGTTTTGAAAAAGAAAATTGAAAAAAAAAATCCTTACAGTCCGTACAGCCGTATCCGTACAATACGTATTTTCAACTTCAAGTGGGCACGGAAATCGAGGCAAAGTGGGCACAGTTTTCAAGGAGTTTTGGGTTGAAGAGATAAGTTGTACTTTGTTGTTTTGTTTTGTCTAAAAATGTATTTTTCCCAAACTTTATAGATAAATAAATTTGAAGAGCTCTCTAAAAGGTTTTCCCCAAAGAAGATTAAAGGGGTTTTGCCTGGGTCTAAGTTGGCTAAAAATATGTATGTATGTTTATGTGTGTTGCTGGTCTGGTTATGTCTATATTTATTTTCAGCATGTGTTGACATTCCCATGTGTCTTAATCTGAAAATTTCATTTCCATAATTCTATATGTTGAATGCATGTTTATGGGAAAGGGCATTTAATTGAATGGGAGCGATAAGGTGAAATTAAAACCGGGTTGAGATTAAAAAAAACCGTTCTGAAAGTATTTGCCCTAGCCGCAAGGCTATAAGGCTATCTCGGCATTTAAAATAATATGAGAAAGGTTTGAAGCACAAAATCCTCATGCAATTTTTTTTGTTTGTTTTTTTCCTAACCAAATTTGTTTGGCCAACTTTAGGAACACAATTTAAGGAGGTCATGACCCTATGGTCCTCTAAAACCCTCATTCTTTTGATATATTATCTGCTCCAGGGTTTCAAATTTTTGGGAAGGTATTTAAAGGTTGCCGCAGGGACTATTGGAACAGTTATGTCTGGATTTCAAAATCATTCCACTAACTCTCGACTTGCAGAGGAAATCGAAATTTTTGGAGGGTTTCAACTAAATTTTGCAAAGATTTGGGATTTGAAAGCTTGAAATTTTTGGATTGAATTTCTTTTGTAAAGGTCGTCTTCATTTTTGGGCCACCTTCTCTTTGGCCGGAAGTTCGATTTGAGACCTAAGTTGCACTAAAATGGATACGGGAACGGATACGGATACAAGGTTTGAAACGGATACAACAAATTTTCAAAAAAATTGGATACGATACAACAAGGAAACAACATGCATATATATATATATATATATATATATATATATATATATTACCATTCATTTTTTAGAATCCAAAATCTATATCTAAAAATATATAATCATCGTCATGATTTCAACATAAACAAATCATCATCATCAATTGAGCATAAACATTGTCATCATCATTAATGATTATTATAACATTCAACATATTATCATCATCATTAGTAATGTAATAAAAAATGCTACATCCTTTGTGCTTTCGAGTCCAACTCCTTTAAAGAACGCGTCATGCATTGCAAATGATATCTATCTTCCTTGCATGGCAATTAAAACGCCCATGGGATCATTGGGATATTCCGTCAAGACCTATTTGAACATTTCAATCTTTTCAACGTCAGCTTGGTCCCTTAACTATATGTAGGCAAAAAATTGGCTAGAGAAGATTTGTTATATTGAAGGGATTTATGAAATTAAAAGCAAAATCAATGACAATTAACAAAACATTAACCAAACTGAAAATTAATCGCTCAAATAAATCTCTTTACGAAGACATTCATCAAACTCTTTTGTTTGCATTTTTAAACATCTATCTTTTTCTTAGTAAGAATCCTTTACAAATATATGGAGTGTTGTTGTTTCTAAAGATTTAGAAGAGACATTATGAACCTGTGTTTATAGTGAGTTTATTTGCAAATCTGATTTCTTCATTTTTATTATTTATTTATGGCTATACAAATTTCATGCTTTTTAACATTTTAAGGGTGGATTCCGATCACGATTTTAGTGGATTTGTTTCCAGAAATCTGGAAACGGATCCAAAAAAATTAAAACCCTTGGAAACGTATCCAATTCCAAATCTGAAGTTTCCGATTTTTTGAAACGATACAAAAACGTTTTTACAGCTTTTTGGACAATGATCGTATTTGTTTCCTTATCGGAAACTATGATCTGCGTTTCCGACAATTTCTTCAGGCGTTTCCGGTAACTTAGTTTGAGACCCAATTTTCAGATGCTCGTGGCCATGAGTGTAGAAGGGTTTCTTTGTTTTTCTTGGCGTAATTACTTCCCAAGATTGGACATCAATTTTCCTGAATGAAAATATTTTGAGCAAAGCATTTCCAATGTTTAAAAATTTGGAAATTAAATTTTTTGAAGGCTTGACATTTTAAAGATTTTAATCTATTTGCTGCAAACATTAGAAGGGTTCCTCAGTTTAACCCTTGGGTAATTCATTCTCTTTGGGACACATGGAGGCTTAATTAATTGGAATAATCATTTTAGGAAATTTTTACAATAATCAATTACAAAATCCCTCATTTGCATATTGATATCTCAAGTGAGGGTTAAATCTCAACGTTGAAAAGTCGTTTCCCGATTTGGATGAATTTTTCTCACATGAAATATATTGTAAATTCATATTAAAGAGAGTTTCTCCCATCAACTTTTGAGGAAGGGTATTTAAATTATTTTATTCCTTAAAATTTTAAAATCTCCTTTCTCCTGTCTTAAAGGGGTTTTTTACTTTGTAATTTTAATAAAAGACCTTTTTTGTGGGAACTTGGGATTTGTGCCCCTTGGTATCCCTATCTCCTCTTTTTAAGGGGTGCTTCTTGTGTGTGTGCTTACTTCTCTTTCTCCTTTCTTGCTTTAGATTTAGATCTGATTTCTTAGTCTTGTCATTGCTAGATTAATCTCCATATTAGTTCCTTGAGCATTTCATTTAGATCTAATCATTTGCATATTTTCATTTTTATCTATCTTCGTCTAATTGATAGCTACTTGGTTTTAAATCTCACTTGTGCTTTGGATTAGATAGAATTTTCTAATTGTTTAGTTAGCAATCTCCTCTACTATCTTTTAAATAAATACTTGTGCTTTGTTACATAAATATATTTTCTCTTTGGGTCTTCAAAGCTCCCAAGGATACATATAAGTGAGGTGCCATTTTTTAAATTCAAATCTTAACTCATTTCATTTAAGAGCAACTTCCCTTAAAGCACTTGTGTTATTCCCTAATCTTAGATCTAATTCACATCGTTTCATCGAGAAGTCTTTAATTGCTTTATCAATCTTGTGAATTTGGGGATGACATTGCTTATTATAATCTTAAGTGGATCAGCATTTCACTCTTGAAGCATTTTCGTTGATCTCATTTGGGGCATTTGTTTAACATTTTTATTCCACATTAGATTAGATCTTGCATCTCATTCATCATTATAATCGAAATTGTGAGCTTAATTCATAATTACAAGTTATTTCAAGCTTATTGTTTATCTTACCTGGAATTAGAGTTCTTTTCCCTTGCAGTCATTCTCTCAAAGCTTATTGCTCATATATCTAATTATGTCGACTCATTGTACTAACATCATCCTTGCAGCATTGCTTACTTGGTAGCTTGAGATATCATATATTGTTGTGCAAGCACTTTTAAATCTCTTTGAGTATTGTATCAAGGCATTGGTATTTTATTGTTTCATCTTAAGTGTCATATTGATCTAAGTGACGTTATCTATCTCACATTGCTCAGTTTAATAATGTAACTTGCCTTCTAATCTTAATCCAAGCTACTTAGAAAAGTGATTGCCCTACCTCATTTCTCCTAGAACTTGTTGTTCCAACAAGTTCCCCTTTTCATCTACCCTTAGGGACTACCCCCTATGACTTAGCTAGGAGAGAGTTTAAACAGAGTCAGTAGGGATCAGAGTGACAGCCCCTACTCTAAGTGTTGCAGCTTAGGTGTACACTTTAGGCTACAACATTTTTTGGTGCCATTGTCAGGGATAAGATTCTTGTCCTCGACATTTTGACATTTTAGCAGGAACTATCACTAGTTTTGGACTAACGTTTTTCGTTTAATATTCTTGACCTGGCCACGCCACATTTTGTGGATCGTTGTTGGGGATAGACTTTTTCTGATCCTAGTTTCTCGACTAACATTTAGGTTCTTGCATTTTGAAAGAGTTAGATTCCTATCCAAGTGGGGACTCCACTTATTCATTTTATGCGAGGATTTTTGCATGAAGCTTACTTCTTTTAGACTTCTTGCTAATCTTGGACAAGAGGCTCTCTCTAATATCAATTTTTCCTTTCAAGGTCAAGTGAGCAGGACATCATGGATGACTTGTTTACTCCTTGTGATTTCACTAAAATTATGGGAGCTTTGCATGATTATTCTTATGAAGTTGGCGAGGCCATTTATGAGTTTCCTCCTTTTCAAGGTAACAATGTTTTTAGTGCCTATTACCGCTCAAACTAGCAGGGATCCTAGGAGGGGATCCTATAGAGAAACTATTAGGTCGAGGGCAACATGGAGTGATAACCCACTGTCACCTCAGCTAAAGGTCCCTGCTCTTTACGAACATTCACCGATGGGAGGAGACCCGTTATATAAGGAATCACGAGATGAATGGATGAATGAACAGATGAGGGGCGATTCCTAAGACCTATTAACAAGAGAGACTCAAATGTATGGCTTACTTGCTTTGGAAGCAAGGTGATGGGCTCTCAAGGAAGGGCCCAGAGGGATTTTGAGGTTAGGGTTTGGAGATATGTCTTATCAAAAAAGCCCCTACTCTCAAAAAGCCTTATGGATACTTGACTTTTGAATGATCTTTATGGAATTGGAGTCAACAAGTTGCAGGACCAACAAAGGCCAAGTGGACCCAAAATTAGGTCAAGGGTTGGTGTTGATCAACCAAGGATCTACTTGACCTAATTAGCGAAGGGAAGAGGATCAAATAAAGAACATTCTTTTGATAAGATAATGTTATGATCCCAATGAGGTTAGTAGCCAATGAGAAACCAAGGGAAAGAATTGATCTTCGAGTTAGGGCTTGAAATATCTCAAGATCCGACCTTCAAAATCTCGTAAAATTTGGAAGGCTTCTTGAGGACACATCAGCGTCATTGTGGGCAAGAGGTCAAATTCTTTTGATGGATAAGTCGTGAGAAAGTGATGCCCTAGGTGACCTATGGAGGCTAGACCTAGAAAAAGAGGGGAAGGTTAGAAGAATTCTCTTTGAAAATGACTCCCTGTGGAAGGATCAGTGCCTAATCCTTTGGGGAAGATGGAGTCAAGATGAAATTTGTGATTTAGAGGAGCTACACCCAATCAAGGAGCCTCCTAGACAACTTCGCATGGAAATTAGGGCATGAGAGTAGTTGCTAGAAGAGTTTATACTTCAATTTGCAAGAATCGATGACTTATCAAGATATGTTCAATAGAAACAATCTCCAGGAACATCCACCCTTTCACATATCATACATGAGATGATGCAATGCTACAAAAGACAAAATTTCGCATAAGAAAAGCAGCAAATTTCAGATATAGTATAGTGAAAATCCAGCAAACATCAATGTATTAAAGCAAATAACAAGAATAGACATGAAAAGATTACTTACATGCGCAAAGAGTATATCCAATCACCAAAATTATGCCAATAATGAAGCTCCAAGACAAGAGAGAGATATCCAAACATCAAAATTCATCCATTACATCCAAATTCATCCTCCAAAAGGGATAGCGAAAATCTCACAAGAGGGAATAACCCAATCCAAGTGATGATGAGAATGAATCACCTCTCATCTATTTATACAATGTCTAATGAGTTCGATTTAGCTAGTTTGGCCTAATTGAGCCCCTAAAATAAAATAATGTGCATAATAATAATACTTTTGGTGACAAGCCCACCAAATAGCTCAACAACATAATAAGAAGCCTCTCAAGAGGGTCGAATGATGAACAACGTGAGTCGTTGGGCCTTCGAGGAGGCCTAATGAAGTCCAAGGCATGCCATGATGAAGAACTGGACTCCAAACATAGTGAACAAGGGGGTTGGCCCCTTGTTTCCCAAGGAAAAACCAATGGTGCTCCCAAGTGTGGTGTGGGGGCACAAGGACATCCTCATGGGTCTCCAAGTGGTTCAAAAATTCTTGTAGACCATCTCTAAGGGCTAGGATGATGATAAAATCCCTCCCTTTGTAGCAACAGATACCCTCTGGACCTTGGAACATATGCCAAGTGTATGGTGCAAGTGTGGAGTCGGATGGGCATGGTGAACCAAATGCATCATCCTCATCCAAAAGGTGGAACATGAGCAACCAATGAGCATTTTTGCAGATGCATGAAGTAATCTTTGCTATGGTGGATGTTCCTAGAGAGCTAAGATCTTGTATAGGGAGACCAAGCCCTAGGTGGAAACCCACCTACAATCCTGCATAATATCCAATGTGTCCCATTGCCTTCCAGTGCAACAAATCATTAGAATAATCAAGTAAAGGAGCTTACAAGTCATGGAATCAATGGGGCACTTCATGGCGGCATGCCCTTCCATAATGGGCTTTGTCATGTACAAGTGTTTCCAAGCTCAATAAGGGGGTTAACCAAGGACCCTATTAGGTGGTTTCGACATCTAACGGGGGTGACATGTCCATGGTACATTCCTCAAGTGGTAGGTGGTAGATGATATAGTAATGGAACAGAGTGGGGATCAGGGGAAACATCTAGGCCACATGTTATGGTGCAAGGGTAGCTATAATGAGGGAAGCCCACACCTAAGTACATGAATGTAGGATAGAGCAAATTGTGGTACGAGTTACCCCAGCCTTTGTTTTTCTACCTTCTTCATATGCCTTTTTCCTTTGAATGATTTTTCTCCATAACTGCTTGGGGCCCAAGGGATGAGAGCATGATGTGTAATATATAGTAGTGGATACCCCCTTAAGGTGGGGACGGTTCATCGCCCACCAAGGGTCGAGAGTATGCGACAATCATGGGTTCCTTGATGATGGAGGTGGTTCATCTAGGGCCCATAGGAACTAGAGTGATGGCCATGGATAACAAGTAGAGCTCATGTTTGGCTTTTGCCCACATGCTAAATTTGTATTTCCCGGCCATCTTTTGCATTTTGCGGTACATTCCCTGTTAAGAGTGGCCAAATTATGCTTTTTATTTTCTTTATAGCTGCATCAACCTTCGGGGCATCGTTCCAGGCCCGACCCAAGGTGTCGACAAGGGGAGGGGGAGGCTGACCATGTGAACATGAATGGGAAAAGAGATGAATGGGGTTAAAATGAGTGGAAGGGGAGTAATGTAGGTGGAATTGGGAAGTGAGACCACGCAACCCAAATCAAGATTTCCCATGTAGTGCCATCACTAAAGCTAATGGCTAGTAAAGGCGATCCCACAAGACTAGGATACAAGGGTAACCATGAAATCAAGCAATGGAGACAAGAATACAAACCTAACCCACTCTTTCTGCCGAATACCCCCACCAATCCATGCCCAAAAGTGCCCATGAAAAGTGAACAAAATTACTCAACCAAACCAATGAAAAGTCATACGTTTAGGGTCAGGAGGCCCAACTTCAAACATACATTCATAACAGATGCGCAAGGGACCAAATGGTTGGCTCAGGTGGCAAAGAAAATGGCACATTGAACTATCTGGGGGCTGCAAAGGGTTGTTGGTTGTTGGCTGAGGACCATCTAGGAGAAAAAAATTCTCCTATATACACTACCCACAGGTAGTGGGTAACATCTAGCTCCAACTATGACATGATCTCTCGGGAAGTGTGCAAGGCTGCTCGAACGAGAGGTCATGAGAACACTAGTAATCTCTTGGTACCATAGACATGTTACCTGCACATATCAAAGACGAAGCACATGGGGCAGCGTGTTTTTCTTGTGTCTTATGATCACCCATGCTTAAGATTTGGCCGCAAAATCAACAAGAAATTAAAGTGCAATTTTAATCTAGATGCAACTAATCTATCTTGAAAATAATCATATGATGTTAGTTCTAATGAGAAATGAACATGCAATGCATCCTACCCTAACATGCATATAGTGTAATGCACATGCTAAGTGTAATCATAAAGCCAGTGCAACCATCACATCATCAAATTAATATACACATGCCTGCCTATATGATTACTTACATAGCAAATCCCAATGTGAATGCAAACACAATCACATGCAGGATGAAACGGGTGGGAGGTGGGAAAATATGATTTCCATGCAAGGTAAGAGGCAGTTGTAGGAGAAGGAAAATAGGTCAATCCAGAAATGCGAGGCCTCCCCACTAAGTATACAATGCTGGAGTGAATGATCACCCTTAAGAAATCCCTATCACAATTATTGCTCATAATACTATGATTTGTGGATGCCAAAAGGTCATGATGGAATGGGAACAGAGGGTGAGGGAAGGAAGGAGTGCAACAAGTAGGTTGCTCAAGGCGATGATCACATTCGAGAGGGGAGGTCATGGAGTGATCATAATCCTGAAGGTGTGTCTAAGGAGATAAAGTATATTCAATGAGGGGCTCTTTCTTGACACTATACTTAGAAAGGGGAAAGGGCTCATGGTCACTTGAGATCATATGACAAGGGGTGAGGGAATCACTTGTGGATGACTCAAAATGATGAACAAGAAGGAAAGGTGATGGGGAAGTTGAGGTATTTTATACAATGGGGCTCCATTCTTGAAAATCATATTTTAAAGGCTCAAGTGATTTCGATATACTCCTTGAATCACAAGGAAGGTAGGTAGGAGCAAGAGCCTCATCATTAGTATCAAAGATAGGGTTTTCCCAAAAAGAAGAACCAATTATTTCCAAGTGCCCTCTTTCATGCAAGGGAAAATAGTGATCCTCCTTCCCTAGGGTATCGACCCAACCTCATCCTCCCTATCAGAATCATAAATGGGAGCACAACCGAATTAAGGATCAACAATTTCCCATTTCTCCTTTTCAATATGAAAATAATCTCCAATATTCGCTTCCAAGGGGCTAATGGGATCAGCCTCAACTTGACTTTCCATTTACTTATCCTCCCCAACACGTGTTCTCAAAATCATCGGTTTCATCATGTGGACCCAAGGAGGACTTGTCTTCTCGCTCATCACTTAGATTTTCAAGGCTTTGATAATGCTTGATGAAGGCTTCCTCTTGAATGCTTAATGCAATGCATACTTGAAAATGACTAAGAAATCCATCAACAAACTCCTCAAAAGATGAGATGCTCCAAGGATCGTGATTATGCAACCATGAGTTATGACAATGGAGAGAACTCATGAACAATAGTATAAGGACATCCTGGGGGGCCACTTTCTCCTTTGCAGCATGTGCAATAAATCTTTCCACATGATCAATTGCGGAGAGTGGATCACCATAAAATATGGGCACCCCATGTACCATCCTTCCTGTGACATGATTAAGGTGCCCAACTAAGTCACCGGATTCGTCCTAAACCCCCTGCGAATCCCGAATCCAGCGAATTCGACACGATTCGGTCCGGATTCGTGTCCAAATCACAGGACACGTTGTGTCCGAGGGCGTGTCGCAATTTTCAGGGGCGTGTCACGATTTTAGGACACGTGTCCGGTTTCCAAGACTCGCTAAGCTCAGTGTGGGAAAGAAAAGGACGTGTTTGCTCATTAATATTTTCATTTGGCAAGTGATTTGTGCTGTTGCAGCAAGGAGTAGAGCATTTTGGTAGCTTCATGATCAAGTCTAGGCCCTAGTATTGATATGCTATTCATGGTAATGTTAAATTCTTAAAGTAAAAGTGGCATTCTCC
>APFE030170898.1:38665-93548 GCA_000404065.3 Pinus taeda
AATAATATATAACGTGTCCTAACGTGTCCTGTTCCGGGGGGTCAGCGTGTCCGAATCCGACACCACGAATCTCGAATCTTATGTGTCCCGAATCCCCGTGTCAGGTGACTTAGGTGCCCAAGGATGCTAGTGATGTCCAAAGCGGGAAAATCATGAAAGAAAGACATCCTATTGAGATATACATGTAAAATATGTAGGAGTTGTCAAGGTGAATTAAAAAGATACCTATAAGAATGCTTTCTTCACCCTACAAGAATCGACCTCAAAGTACAATGAAGAACTAGGGCTTCGTTCTTCCAATGGAGTCGCCAAATGATATATCAATAATGTCAAATGGGGAACAAAACACACGTTTCATTTCCCTGGCAACGATGCCAAAATGTTATTGCTCAAACTAGCAGGTGTCCTAGGAGGGGATCTTATAGAGCAACTACTAGGTCGAGGGTAACAATGGAGCGATAGCCCACTGCCACCTCAACTAAAGCTCCCTACTCTTTACGGACTTTCACCGATGGGAGGAGACTCATTATATAAGGAATCATGAGATGACTGGATCAATGAAGAGATGAGGGGTGATTCCGAAGACCTATTCACAAGAAAGACTCAATTGTATGGCTTGATTGCTTTGGAAGCAAGGTGATGGGCTCTCTAAGAAAGGCTAAGAGGGCTTTTTGAGGCTAGGGTTTGGAAATATGTCTTATCAAGGAAGTTCCTAGTCTCAGAAAGCCTTATTGATACTTAGATTTTGAATGATCTTTGTGGAATTGGAGTCAAAAAGTTGCAAGACTACCAAAGGCCAACTGGACCCAAAATTAGGTCAAGGGTATGGAGTTGATCGACCAAGGATGTACTTGACCTAATTAGGGAAGGGAAGAGGATCAAAGAAAGAATCTTCCTTTGATAAGCTAATGCTATGATCCCAATGAGGTTACTAGCCAAAGGGAAACAAAGGGCAAGAATTGATCTTCGAGCTAGGGCTTGAAATATCGCAAGATACCACCGTCGGAATCTCGTGAAATTTGGAGGGCTTCTTGAGGACACACCAGCGTAGTTGGGGGCAAGAGATCAAACTCTTTTGATGGATAAGTTGTGAGAAAAGTGATGCCCTAGGTGACCTATGGAAGCTAGACCTAGAAAAACAGGGGAAGATGAGAATAATTCTCTTTGAAAATAATCACCTATGGAAGGATCAGTGCCTAATCCTTTGGGGAAGATGGAGTCAAGATAAAATTTGTGATTTAAAGGAGCTACACCCAATCAAGGAGCCTCCTAGACAACTTCGCATGGTAATTAGGGCATGAGAGTAGTTGCTAGAAGAGTTTCTACTTCAATTTGCAAGAATCGATGACTTATCAAGATACGTTCAATAGAAACAATCTCTAGGAACATTCACCCTTTCACACATCATACATGAGATGATGCAATGCTACAAAAGACTAAATTTCCATAATTTCGCATATGAAAAGCAGTAAATTTCATATCTAGTACAGCAAAAATCCCAACAACATCAATGTATTAAAGCAAATAACAAGAATAGACATGAAAAGATTACTTACATGTGCAAAGAGTATATCCAATCACCAACATTATGCCAATAATGAAGCTCCAAGACAAGAGAGATATCCAAACATCAAAATTCATCCATTAAATCCAAATTCGTCCTCCAAAAGGGATAGCAAAAATCTCACAAGAGAGAATTACCCAATCCAAGTGATGATAAGAGAATGAATCACCTCTCATGTATTTATACAATGTCTAATGAGTTTGATTTAGCTAGTTTGGCCTAATTGAGCCCCTAAAATAAAATAATGTGCATAATAAAAATACTTTTGGTGACAAGCCCACCAAATAGCTCAACAACATAATAAGAAGCCTCTCAAGAGGGTCAAATGATGAAAAAGTGAGTCGTTGGGCCTTTAAGGAGGCCTAATGAAGTCCCATGGGTGCCATGATGAAGAATTGGACTCCAAACATAGTGGACAAGGGATTGGCCCAGTCTTATAGGAACTGTCCCCCCCCCCCCCCCCCACCCGAAGGATCTAGAGGCAAAACCGTGTCTCGTACAGATCCTTCAGTGGAACCGCAGATCTGAAAATCAGATCTGTGATTCCACCTTTTTTTGGCAATTCTTGGAAAATTGGATCTGTGGGGGCCCGATCCACGGTTCCGCCTTTTTTAGGCGATTCCTGGAAAATTGGATTCGTGGGGGCCCGATCTGCGGATCCAGAAAGGATCGGGAGTGGATCTATGGAGGAGCGTGGGGCTTGGTGAAGATGTCTGCAGGCTGCTCTGTTGTGGGAACATATCTCAACTGAACGGATCCGTCTTCAACAAGCTGGCGAATGTAGTGGCAATGAGTTTCCACATGTTTTGTTCGTTCATGAAAAACGGGATTTTTGACAAGTTTGAGTACTCCCTGATTATCACAAAACAAGGAAGTAGGACTTGTCTGGGAAGCATGCATATCTGCAAGCATACGTCGAATCCAAACTGCCTCACAGGATGCCTTAACTGCTCCCCGATACTCTGCTTCTGTTGAGGAGAGAGCCACAGCTTGCTGCTTCTTACTAGTCCAGGTGACAACACCAGATCCTACACTAAACACATACCCAGCTGTAGATTTACGATCATCAACTGAACCGGCCCAGTCAGAATCTGTGTAACCACTAAGTATAGGATTGGAACTGCGAGTGTATAGGAGACCATAATCAGAAGTGCCACGCACATATCGTAGCACACGCTTTGCTGCTATCCAACGATCTGCTTTAGGAGCGGACATGAAGCGGGATATGTAGCTCACTGCAAAACTGATGTCTGGTCTGGTGGCAGTAAGGTAGATGAGACTGCCCACTAATTGTCTGAATAAAGTTTCATCCACAGGAAGAGAGGATGACTGAGCTGAAAGTTTGAGCCCTGGTTCCATAGGAGTCGTGGCTGGTTTGCAATCCTGCATTCTGAACCTGTCCACAAGATTTTTGGCATACTTGGACTGAGAGACAAAGATGTGATTTTCAGTCTGCCAAACTTCAATCCCCAAACAGTAGTGAAGAAGTCCCAAGTCTGTCATATCAAAGGTTTTGTAGAAGTCTTGTTTGATCCCATGGATCAAATGTGCAGAGCTGCCAGTAATGATAAGGTCATCTACATAGACAACTACAAACAAGATATCATCACCAGTATGCTTGATATACAGATTTGCATCAGATGGGCTCCGCTGAAAACAATGATCTGTCAGGTACTGATCAATTTTCATATACCAAGCCCGAGGAGCTTGTTTCAATCCATAGAGAGCTTTAGCTAATCTACACACTCTCTGTTCTTGACCAGCAACCTTAAATCCTGGAGGTTGTGTCATGTAGACTTCTTCCTGTAAGTCACCATTTAGAAAGGCACTTTTTACATCCATCTGATGAACTTTCCATTTGAACTGAGCTGCTAGGGCAAGGACAAGCCGTATGGTACTCATTTTGGCTGTAGGAGCAAAAGTCTCCTCATTGTCAATGCCTTCCTTCTGTGAGAATCCTCGAGCCACAAGACGAGCTATATACTTGTCTAGAGTTCCATCGGCTTTGTATTTCACTTTATATACCTATTTGCAGCTAATGGGCTTTTTCCCTTCAGGAAGATCAAAAAGGGTCCATTTGTGATTTTTCTGAAGACTTTGGAATTCAACGTCCATAGCCTGTTCCCACTCAGATATACCCTTAGCTTCTGAGTAAGTTTGAGGCTCAAAGATACTGTGTAGATTAGCCATAAGGGCAAAGTTTACTGTAGACTGCTGTTTGCTCTTATGTCTAGAAGTTCGTCCTCCAAGCAATTCATCATCCCTGAGATCACCAATGGTTTTAGCCCACCATTTTGGCCTAGAAGTAGAGGAACAAATATCAGGAGGAGATGAAGAAGGTCCAGAAACAATAGGAGCAGCAAGAGAAGGGTTATTTTCCGGAGAAAGTTCAGGCAGTGTATTATCAAATACTGATGTTGCATCATCCCTCCCATCAGGTGGACTTACTGGAAGAAGAACACTGTGAGGCTGATCCTTAGAACACTGCTCAAAAGGAGAAGACTGAAAGAATCCTCTGTCTTCATCAAATACCACATCCCGACTGAAACTCAGACGACCAGTGGCTATATCTATTAGTCTGTAAGCCTTATGATGATCATTGTACCCTGTCATCATGAGTTTCTGGCTTTTGGAATCCAACTTAGAGCGCTTAGCAGCTGGAATCAAAACATATGCAATTGAGCCAAAAACTTTGAGGTGATTGATCTTCGGCTTACGGCCAAACCAAACCTCTTCGGGAGTCTTCCCTTTAACAGCCTGAGTGGGAGATCGGTTAAGAAGATAAACAGCAGTAAAGACTGCTTCAGCCCAGAATTTGTTTGGAACATTCTTGTGTTGTAACATGGAGCGAGCCATTTCAACAACCGTGCAGTTACGGCGTTCAACAACACTGTTCTGCTGAGGAGTGTAAGGTGTAGTGAACTAGCGTTTTATGCCATGAGCATCACAAAAGTTGGAAAAAGCAGAAGAACAAAATTCCCCCCCGTTATCTGTTCCAAGAGTCATGATGTTACAGCTAGACTCTTTTTCAACTAAAGTTTTAAACTTCTGAAAGATACTAAATGCATCAGATTTATATTTGAGAAAATATACCCACATCTTTCTACTGAAATCATCTACAATAAGCAAAAAATATTTGCAAGCAGTGATAGAAGATGTATTCATAGGACCACAAATATCAACATGAATTAACTAGAGTACCTTAGATGTGCACCAAGATTCTCCATTCGTGAATGAAGACCGATGTTGTTTGCCAGCTTGACAAGCGCCACATACGCCCAATTGCTGAGTCTGAATATCAGGTAACCCTGACACAAGTCTTTCCCGAGAAAGCTGAGAGAGATACTGCATGTTTAGGTGCCCATATCGCTGATGCCATAGAGTGTTGATAGGAGAAATACGAGCTGCTAGAGCCACTTCTGGAGAATCACCAGTGTCAAGAAGCCTATATAAACCATGATCTTCTAGGCCAACAGCAACTATAAGACTAGTCTCCCTGTCGATAATAGAGCATTTGTGTGCACTAAATACTACATCAAGCTGAGGAGAGTTCCTCATAATCTGACTGACAGACAGCAGATTAATTTCCATCCCAGGAACATAGTACACATTCAAAAAAATGAGTGTGCGCCCACCAGACTGGATTTGAACTGTACCTCTGCCATCCACTGTATATTTCTCACCTCCGCCAAATACCATGGAATCACTGAAAGGTGAGAAGTCAATAAACCAGTCACGCCTGTGAGAGAAATGACATGATGCGCCAGAGTCAATGTACCAGGCAAATGATGGACTATGATCTGAAGACCTTTTAGCCATAAAGGCGTAAAAGGCAGAGTCTGTCTCCTCGGAATGTTCTGCAACATTCGTTGTCTGATGAAGCCCTCCCTGTTTCTTCTGCTCAGAAGCAATTCTCTATCGGCAATCTTTCTTCATGTGGTCGAACTTGTGACATTAATTACACTGCACATTTTTCTTCCTAGCAGGATCAAAAGACTGAGAAGAACCTTTCTGCTGAAAGGATTGGGAGCACCGATATTTAGCGAGGTTGATGCTGCACCACTACCAAACTATTGTTTCCAACGATCCTGCTGCATGAGTTTAGTGCATAACTCCAGAAACTTCAGATCAACATTAGTGGCAGTAATGTTGAGTGTTTCTATGAAGTGCTCATAAGATTGTGGTAGACTTTTCAGAGTGATGACTACCATATCGTCTTCCTCCATGGTGCGACCAATGGCTTCAAGCTGATCTCGAATGTCTTTAATCTTATTGAGATGTTCCTGTAAAGAAATATGTTCGTCCATCATGATGGAGAACAACTGATTTTTGAGAAAGAAAGCTCTGCTCTTGTCAGATGTCTCGTGCAGTTCTTTCAACTGTTGCCAGATCTCTGCAGATGTTTTGCCAGAAGGAATCTGTGGTAACTGATCATCAGCCACAGAGCGCTTGAGAAGCATAACAGCCTCTCGATTTCTATCATCAAACTTATCTTGATCGGTACCAGTTGTACCGGGACGAGTTTCTTTGCCCAAAATAAGCTGATCAAGACGCCTATATTCAAAGATGGTCAACATTCTTTGTTTCCAAATGTTATAATTGTTGCCATTGAAGCGTTGATTGCCTTCTAACATCAGATTGGTGAGGGAGGCCATCTATATGTTTCTGGAAGACTGATCTGGACAGTTCTACCTTTTGAATCAGATCTTTGCCACCAACTTGAAGAGATAAATGTTGTCAATACAACCAATCAACTAAAATGATCAGCAAACAATTCAGCCTCCAAATGATCAAAAAACAACTTTCTTCTGGTGATATATGGATCAATAAGCTAGGACTCCCCTGAAAGATAACTCGACTTTCAGAGCTGGATAAGATGGTCTCTTATTTTTAATAAACTCGGCCTTGTAAAAATTTAGATCTCAGCTTCATTGATTGAAGAAACTCAGCCCCAAACAGTAAATCAATCTCCTGAGATGATAGTGGCTGAAGCAATAACTTGACCCTCTGGAATTTATCTTTGGCAAATGGATATTAAACACTTAGCAAATCAATCTTCATTTAAACTGGTGTACTTGACCTCCCAGTTTAGATGGCTTCTCAGCCTTAATAACAGATCGGACTTAGCCTCTAGTAGACATTAAATTCTTAAAAAAATAATGCCAAATACGCCAATAATAACAAAGGTTCGTAACCCTTGTGTTCCCCGGAATATGTTCTGTGGGTGCTTCTTAACGCACAAAAAAAATAGCTAACAGTGCAGCAAAAAAAAATGCGTAAAACTTCTTTGCAGTTTATTAATACGAATCGAAAGCTTCCTGGAAGTTACGAATGGCATCAATACGAATGGAAGCTACCGGGAAGTTTACGAATAGCACTGTGTGAGTTACGAATGACGTTGTTGCATACTCGGGACGTGATCCGCATAAGTCTTGTCTTGAATACGGTGTGAAACAGATAGACTGTTATCCGCTTGGAACGATAAACTCGGCCGATCTTCTGAGCGATGTTCTGCCGCACTCATCAACAGGGATGCTACACGAGCAAAAACAACCGTTGAATCTTGTAGACGCAGTGTTTCTATCTAGCGGTTGGCCACCCGGTGCAATAAAAAACGAAAAAATTCGAGCTCGAACAGTGTCGAACATCGTCCTTTAAGCGTCCGGTAAGAGTAACCGACCTGCAATGCGGGCTTTCAAAAAACTCCCTTTGGAATTCCAACGATGGTCGAGCTGTAATATGCAAACTCCAAATGGAACTCGGCCGGCCAGATCACACGAAAAAAATGAACTAAACTTTCAATTTGAACCCGCGACCCCTGCTACAGTCAGCGTCCACGTCTTCGGCAATACACGTAACGGGCCCACGTCTTGAACTGCGCAGGTTTGTTTGAAAATTATCGCTGAAGAATCCACTCATACGCTAATTTTGATGATATTGTTACCTGAAGAACGCATCAACAAAGGATGTGTCTGGAAAAGAAAATTTCGCAGAACCCTCGGCTCTCAAAATTTCCACAAAAATGTCAACCGATTTGAAATCAAGACAACAGAGAGCAACCTCGAAAAAATTTTAACACAGCTGAAAAAATTATTTCGAAGAATCCATTTCTGTATCGAGATAGACGACTGTAAGCTTTTATCACAGTGAGAAGAGCTGAAGCTAAGACTCAGTGAAGGCTTCTGGCTTACAGAGGGCTCGACCTTAGAAAGGAATGACAGAAAAAACCTTGCTCTGATACCATAAAACAGTGCGAAACACGCATATGGATTTCCAAAAGAATTCAATGAATTGATTGAGCAGCAATACTCAATAATAATACAGAGATATTTACAAAGATAGAAACATCAAGTTTCTATGTAAAGAATCAATTTCATCTAAGAAACTGCTAAAAGAATAAAATTAGCAACAACTAAAGAATGAGCATTAAACTAAATTAGTATTATTCTAATATGCATTTCCATACTATTGTACTTGCGCCATTCCATTAATAAAATGGCTCAGTTGGTTCTCATTTCTGATGTGTATTGAGTATTTGCTAATCACTTTTATTTCTCTATGTATAAATCGTATTTACTTTAGCATATCATTGTTTGTTTAAGTTTGGAACATTACATTGTCGAGACTTGTTTTGCTTCTCACATCATAGTCTTAGCAAGGCTTATGCAGGTGAAAGAAACATTACAATTAATTGTATGCAGTTCTCTTTGGTGTTGAAGTTTCTGAGTTTACTTAATTTAGAACCCTTCATGCACTTTTTTCTGATTTATTCCTACCTACTTGCTAATTTTTCTTTAACAAGTTATTTACAAAGTAAATACTGAAAATAAACACCAGTGCATGCTCAACATATTACAGATCAGCAACTAAAAGAAACAAGAACAAACACACCACATGACACCATTATTTTTGGACCAATGTCCCCGGAAAAACCCAATGCGGGAAAACCGGTGCAGCTATCTGAGGGTTTTCTTATTAAGCAATATCAGAGTACAATCTGGGTGCTGTAACTGGCCTACGCAATAGAGAATTTCCTTAGCAGCTATACCTCATAGTTTGATAGAAATCTCGTGGTTGAAACCCCAGAAAACCCTTCCAGCAACTCCTCGGCACAAAACTGCTCCTGCAACCCCAGCGTCTACCTAATCTGGACTGTGTTAACCCCTCTGTCTCACGTTGGCCCTGCGTCAGCCCCAGGAGGCCCTACGTCAGCTCTGGGAGCCTCTACGTCAGCTACGTTGCCCCCTCTGTGTTTTGCATAGCACTTGGTAGCCTCTGCGTGGCCCTGTGTGAGCCTTTGTTGGCTCTGTGTCACCCTCCTTGGCTGCTACGCTGCTCTCCCAACACAATCTCTACCTTCTCTGTTCCTCTGTACTCAATGCCCCTCCGCTACTCTCCCGATCACTGATTCTATCTCTCTTAGCAAACCCCACTCTAGAGAATAGAATTATTGAGCATTTAGTGTACTCCTCCAAGTGACCCTCAAGCCTCCTCTTATACTTTTCCTGTTGACATCTCAACGGCTATGATTAAGTCCCTAATCAACATCTAAGATTAGATCTGGCTTGATCCATGTCTTTTGAACCACTCTAACACTGATTCATATTAATACACATTAATATTTTATTTTCCCTAAGTTTAGACTTAAGGACTCCATTAAACATATTAATCATTTTAATATCTTCTAATCAGTTTAGAATGTACCCAAACCCTTTCTGGGTATTGCAAATCTCATTTGCCACAACCTCTCCACCAAATTTCGTGACTAGAGCACATTTAATGCTACCCCAAATCTACACTCCGTCTTAGCGAGAACTGCGCTCTAGCAATACTCCTCACTGAGTATTACTTTGGTCATCCAGCATCGATACCTGTGCTGATGTTAGGCCTTCTTGCCCAACATCCTCTGCATTGTTGCCTCCTGTACTACCGCCCATGGTTCTGCCACTACCACTGTTGCATCTGTAAGACAGCTCCCTCTGCATTCGTGCTTCTTTTGGTCTTTTCTCCCAGCACTACATCCGCACTGCACCTCTTCTCATTAAGTTGCATCGTGCTGCCCACTACTGCACTGCAACTCAGTTACTGAGAAGTAAGTAATTGATCTCCCAATTGACCTCTCTGTTGGGCTAGAGACACCCACTGAGGTTGAAGCTCCCTCTATCGCTAACAAGTGCTTCCTCTCCTTGACCTCTACACTACTGCAACAACTCCCTGTATCTCACACCATTGCATACCTCGTTGTGCCTTCCTGCATTGGTGCAACACTCCTATGCCTCTCGCACTGCTGCAGCCTGCTAGCTCTGCGCTGTCTCGGGACTCCTACACTGTAGCTCCCTCTGCCGCTCCATCCACATCCGTCTCTACCCACCCAACCAATCCTACTACTCCTCGTCAGCGCTCCCATTGCAAGGTCTAATCCAAGAGGCTAGGCACCTCGAGGATCCTACCCCTCATCGCCTGTAGTCCGCCTGACTACAACTCGATGTCTCCCCACTTCCGCTGAAGTGGTGCGTGTGCAGTCATGGCACAGTCATTATCTGTCAAAACTTCCTTCTCTACCCATGGTGGCGTTGCCTTAGTCTTGGAAGACTCTCCCTTACTCTTCTTCCTTGGGCACTAGGTTGCATAATGATCCATCTCCCCACAATGGAAGCTCTTGATCTTGGAGAGATCTTTCTTGTTCCACTTCTCCTGCTTTCCCTCAAATGCTAGGGCCACATCCTCCTCCTCCTGCTTGACCTTGATCCCTTTGTTGTTGCTACCTATCTTTGACTGTCGTCTGATCTCTTCCGGGCGAAGCGCTGCCCACATCTCGTCCCAAGGTAGGGGAGTCCCTTTGCCCAAGATGCTCTGGACAAACAATTCCCACTATTCTGAGACAGCATTCAGAGCTGTCCTCACCATAAGCTCCTGATCCGGTATCGCTCCTATAGCAGTCAATTGATCTCGGATCTCATTCAGTCCTCCGAGGAAGGAGTCAATCGATTGACCCTTCTTCATCTAATACAACCTCATCTGGTTCTCGAGCAGCATTCTTCTCTACACAGAAGTATTTTGGTACAGGTTCTTGAGAGCCTCCCTCATCTCAACTGTCGTTTCTTTCTCGATTATATGTGGTACCACATGATCCTTGACCCGGTCAAGGATAATGCACTTGGCCCTCACCATCACCTCCTTGTATTTGTCGTTATCACTAGGGTCGACTGGGATAGCTATAACCTTCAAGGCAAAGTTCTTGACATGATTCCTATCAAGCAATGATAAGATTCTAGCCTTCCAGACTGCGCATTTTGATGCTTTGTCCAATCTATCCTAGTCTCTTACCCCGTGTAGTGCCATGACGCTGCTCAACTTCCCTCCTAGAAGTTCTCTGTTCGACTCCTCTGAGTCTCTACTTCCCGTTTGGAAGTTCTCTTCTGGACTTCCTCTGAGTCTTGATTTCCCTCCTGGAAATCCTTCTGCCGCTTGTCGAGATGCCCCCTACTCTGATTGTCTTGTACAACTGCACTGCTGATCTGGGTTCCTCAGCTAGAAAAACTCGATAACAACTCCTCTAGACCTACTCTGTCAGGTATTGATCTGACTACAGTACCTCACTAGCTCCACTCTGCAATATTCCTGCAGCCTTCTAGACCCCAACAACTGCCTCTCTGTGAACTGCGTCAGCCCCTCTCTGTGAACTGCGTCAGCCCCTCTCTGCCTCACGCTGCCTCTGCGTCACCTTGGATGGGTCTGCATCAACCCTGGGATGCCCTGCGTCAACCCTCTGGCCCTCTGCGTCAACAACGTTGGCCTCTCTGAGGCTCTGTGCAGTTCTCGTCTTCTTCTGCGCGGCTCTTGCTGGCTCTGTGTCAAACTTCCTTGGCTTTTGTACTGCTAGAAACAACTTTTGTCACCTCAGGATAGTTGTTTTTTGCTACTATTGCTCTGTTCAGCGGATGTCTTTTAGTCCTCCTGTGATCTACAATCACACTCTGATACCATGTTGAAGTTTCTAAGTTAATTTAGAAACCCTTAATGCACTTTTTCTGATTTATTCCTACCTACTTATTATTTTTTCTTTAACAAGTTATTTACAAAGTAAATACTGAAAATAAACACTAGTGCATGATCAACATATTACAGATCAGCAACTAAAAGAAACAAGAACAAACACACCACATGACACCATTATTTTTGGACCAATGTCACCGGAAAAATCCAATGCGGGAAAACCAATGCAAATATCTGAGGGTTTTCTTATTAAGAAATATCAGAGTACAATCTGGGTATCGTAACTGGCCTATCCGACAGAGAATTTCCTTAGCAGCTATACCTCACAGTTTGAGAGAAATCTCCTGGCTGAAACCCTGGAAAACCCTTTCGGCAGCTCCTCAACACAAAACTACTCCTGCAACCCCAGCGTCTGCCCAATCTGGACTGCGTCAACCCCTCTCTGTCTCACGCTAGCCCTGCGTCAACCTTTCTTGGCCTGCATCAACTCCAGGAGCCTCTACGTCAGCTACACTAGACCCTCTAGTGCTTTGCACATCACTTGGCTGCCTCTATGTGACCCTGCGTGAGCCTTTGTTGGCTTTGCGTCACCCTCCTTGGCTGCTGCGCTGCTCTCTCGGCACAATCTCTGCCTTCTCTGTTCCTCTGTACTCAATGCCCCTCAGTTGCTCTCCCGATCACTAATTCTATCTCTCTTACCAAACCCTGCTCTAGAGAATACAATGACTGATCGTCTAGTGTACTCCTCCAAGTGACCCTCAAGCCTCCTCTTATACTTTTCCTGTTGACATCTCAACAGCCGAGATTAAGTCCCTAATCAACGGCTAAGATTAGATCTGGCTTGATCCATATCTTTTGGACCACTCTAACACAGATTCATATTAATACACATTAATATTTTAATATTTCCTGAAAAGTTTAGAATCTGCTCAAACCCTTTCTGGGTATTGGAGATCTCGTGTGCCCCAACCTCTCCACCAAATTTCGTGGCTAGAGCACATCTGATGCTACCCCAAATCAACATTTGGATGTTGAGAAATCTAGGGCATCAATAGTTAGGTGATTTCTCTTCAAGTAGTAACTACTTGCAAGTGCATTTCATTTCTTCAGATTAAGATCTTCTTTACTTATGTTATTAATGTTCTTCTTCATCAAACAGCTACTAATGCATGAACATAAATAGACAAGAGACACAGAATGTAGGCTATGATCCAGGGCCAAAACCTCTCACCCTTTGAGAAAGAAACACACACATATTCTTCTTATAGAGATTCCAATTGACGAATACCAAGACCAAGACCCTTGACCTATCTTCCACTCCAAGACCAAGACACACGTCCTCTTCCACCTTCTCAATTACTCTCTCTAGGTTCCTTCTACTTCAGATTCCGCACCATAAGTGATGACTCCAAACTATGGTCACTTTATTTGTCAAGGATACCAAACCTCTCCTTTAGCTGTAACACCGAATCAGGAAGACATACCACTGAACCATATTTGTTTCCCTTTAAGTTACCACCGAGACCTTTTTCTTTGTAACAACACTGAGACCTTGTCGCACACTTGTGAACTTCCTTTTGTGTAGTAACAAAGTCTCCTAGCAGTGGTGGCATCAAATCATAATATGTCTATGTATCTTTATCTAATCTTCTTTTCTGAAGTGATATCCAAACTTGACACTACCACTTGTGCACTTGAAACATTAGAGAGATATTTGAATTGTTCACTGTGATAAGCTCTAAAGATTTTCACTGTTCCTTCATACCTATCCGAATTCCTTTGACATCCGAACTGTAATCCTTCATTAGGCCACCCGAAATCCGAACTTGTCTCTATCACTGTCACCCGAAAAACTCAGAGAGATGTCTAAATTTTTTTGTGGAAATGTGAAGACTCTACGCTCATATACATAGTAGTATGTCCCATAAATAAGCCGACATGATCTATTGAAGGGTTGTGCCTCCAAAATAAGTGAGCAAACATGAGTTTCTACTTCATCTTGAAGCTGACTTGAAGAGGACAAGCATGTGCTTGTCTTGGAGGGCAATTAGACAACCCTACAGACTTAAATACATTTGTAACATGCCCAAGAAGGATCCTTCATACATGACATTGACTCTTTGACTTTAATGACAAATCCTAAAGGCGTTGAACGGGACCCATCTAAAAATAAAATCTCTTGCTCATGAAAACCATGAAGCAAGCATTACAATCTAAGTCACCGAATTCGGCGAATTTAATCCTAGGGATTCAAAATTCACCGACCATCAAGCGAACTCAAATTTGTTCGATCAGGTTTGTCGAACAAAATGACGAACTCAAACCCGAACTTAATCGCCGAACTTGATTGCCCGAAAATTAAATTCGTCTTCAAATTCGCCATTAAATTCGTTCAGGTTCGATTTTATTCGGTTTTAAAAGAACAATTTTTATGCGGGCCCATCTAAGTTACCTAGGGTTTCATTTTCGCCACTATTTAAAAATTTTAAAAAAAAATGACAGATCGCTGTTTATGTATGTCGTTGGTAGGGTGGGTTTCTTTTTGTTTCATTCTCACAAATCGCATTAGCATACACAGTGTCTCGTGACAAAGCAATGAACTGCCACTAAGCAGTAGCATTGAGCGGCGAGCGCACAGCAGACCGACAACATCACAGGCTACAACATTGCCACTAGAGTCTAGGCCCACTACAACCTACGCCGTGGCCCGTCTCAAGAGTCCAGACTCCAATCTCCCGTCCCGTGGCCGCCGGTGTCGACTCCAGAGTCCACTGTCTAGACTCTCGAACATCTGTGCCAGTTCAACCAAATCGTAAGCAGCCTTTAGCAAGTCACACTGTCCAAACTCCAGCCTCCAGGTAAATCAAAAATTAAAATGCACATTTTTTTTATCAGTTAAAAATTAATAAGTTAATATTTACAATTTTACAAATTACAATTTACTAGTTTTTTTTAATATAGTGTTTGGACTCTCAGGGTTTAGCCTGAGAGATCCAGACTCATTAAATTTATTTTATAAATGATAGTTCATAATTTCATTTTGCAAAAAAATATAAAACTAATTAAAATGTAAATTAAAAAAAATTATAGACATTTCTGGCTTCAAGCCTTCACCTCAGTCTTCAACAATCAGAAGTTGAGAACCTTCAAATTTCAATGGCACCCCCAAAATCAACTGTTGTAGCATGGAATTTTGTCAAAAAAGAGGGGGAAAATCTTTTTGTGTCAATTGTGTGGACATCAATTCATTGGCTCTTTAACTAGAGTAGTGGATCACCTTCTCAGTATTAGCAATGGAAGTGGAGGTGGTGTTGAAGGCTGCACTAAGATCTCTGATGAACAAAAAACCGCAGTGGAGAAAGACTATTTCACTTCAAAGATGGAAAAGGAGAAAAGGGAAAATAAGAGGCAGCAAATTGAGAGGGAGATTGCCATGTCTTCCTCCAACACCATTAATTCAATCTCAACCATTGGTGGATCAAGTTCTACTCAAGTAAAAACAGGTGGAACCAAAACATTAAATCAATTCTGGAAACTTGTGGAAAGATAAGAAGTTGACGATGTTGTTGTAGAATTCTTTTATGCATGTGCAATTCCCTTTAATGTGGCAAGGAGTCCATATTTTAAAAATGTAATTAAGAAGGCCATTGATTTTGGGAAGGGCTATGTTCCTCCTGGATCTGAAGCTTTAAGGGCAATTTTGCTAAAGAAAACAAAAGACAGAGTGACAAGAAAGTTGGTTCAGATTAAAGGGTCTTGGAAGCTTACAGGATGCACAATTTTGAGTGATGGTTGGTCAGATTTGTGTCATCGCCCATTGATCAATGTGCTTGTTTATAGTCCTCAAGGGGTACTTTTCTTGAAGGCAGTAAATGCAATGGATCAAGTAAAGACAACAGAATTAATTTTTGGAATTTTGGATGAAGCAATTCAAGAGGTTGGGGAGAAAAATGTGGTCCATGTTATTACAGATAATGCATCAAATTGTGTTGGTGCAGGGAAGTTGATTATGGAAAAGTATAACCACATTTATTGGACCCCTTGTGCAGCTCACTGCTTGGATTTAATGTTGCATGACTTAGCCAAATTTCCTTGGTTCAATGAGACAATCTGAAGAGCCAAAACAATTGCAAACTTCATCATCAACCATCGTCTCACTTTGAGCATATATAGGAAGAATGCATCAAAAGAGTTGTTGAAGCCTTGTGATACAAGGTTTGCCACTTTTTATATTACTCTGAAAAGAGTTGTTGAGGAAAAAGAAAACCTAAGAGCTGTTTTTTGCAATACTGAGTGGGAGAGATCTACCCTTTCAAAAGAAACTAAGGGGAAAAATTTTGAGCAAATAGTGCTCAATAATGGCTTTTGGGAAAATGCAAACAAGGTTTTAAAAATATGTGGCCCAATTGTTAATGTGCTCCGCATGGTTGATGGTGACAAACCTTGTATGGGTTTTGTTTATGAAAGTATTGATCGTTGCAAAGAGGCCATTACAAGTGCTTTTAATAATGTGGAAGTTGGTTACCAGGAGATATGGGATTTAATTGATCAAAGATTGAAGATGATGCATAGTCCATTACATGCAGCAGCATGCTATTTGGACCCCAGATTGTTTGGATTATCAAGACATAGGGATGAAGAAGTCATGAATGGACTTATCCAGGCTATTGAGAAGCTAAATCCAGATCCAGTAATTGCAGGTTTGGTCATAAGTCAGTGATGGCATACAGATTAGAAGAAGAGTTATTTGGAACACAATCAGCAAAGTATGATAAGAGCATAAGTGATCCAGCAGTACAAGTTAGAAGAAGAGTTATTTGGAACACAATCAGCAGAGTATGATAGGAGCATAAGTGATCCAACAGTATGGTGGGAATTTTATGGTTCAGGGGCACTAGAATTGCAAAATTTTGCAATTTGTATCTTAAGCCAGGGACCAAGTGCATCAGCGTGTGAAAGGAATTGGAATTCCTTTGACCACATTCATTCCAAGAAAAGAAATAGATTGTTATCTGAAAGATTAGAATATCTTGTTTATGTTCATAGTAACTTGCAGTGGGCTTTGAAAAATGTAGCTAAAGTGTCATCCAATTCCTCTACTTCGTGGATCGATCCTATTCCAAATGCACCAAGGGATGAATCTGATGATGAATCATCTAGCGGATTCACAGCTTCTACTGCTCTTGATGATATAGAACTTTTTGATATAACAAGTGGGCCAAAGGAACATCAAGAATAAAACTTGTGTTCCTGTTTTAGATTTTTAGTTTATTTTTTGCATGAACAATTTTCTAAAACTGCCAAGTTACTTTAAACTTTCGAGTTTATATATTTTCAATACTTTTTTATCGGATTGTTTTTCAATATATGAAATCTAATATGGCCCATGGTTTTGTTGAATTTGATATTTGTGTCAATGTCTATGATGAATTTCTCACCTTGTTTACTATGTATGGAAGTTGGTTCTTTATTGGCACTCGCTTTCATGGTTTATAAAATTATGTGGAAATGATTTAAATGTTTGAGCAATAATCTTACGTGTTTGCAATGTGCATTATGGACTTTGAATTTGACTTTAAATTGATTTATTTATATATATATACATTTTTTTTCAAATTTCTATGTGTCGAGTTTTATGTCGAACTTTATCAGCAAAATTTTAGGTGCCGAACTTTATTCGAATTTCAAGGTTGCCGAACTCAAACACAAACACAAACGTGGTGACTTAGATTACAATAATAATTTTATTTTCTTCTTTTCATCATTTACAAAAGTCACAATTACATGTCATTATGAAGACTGAACCTAGTTACACTTTTCAACACTCCCTCTTAACTAGGGAGGTATTCATAATGGTACTTGGTCACTCTCAATGTGAAGAATTTCTCATCAGAATAATCAGATTGGTAACCCATCTATATAGCATCATATCATCCAGTATTGTCACATAGAAAGGCCTTGATTAACAGTTCTATCTCTCCACCAGATCAGAGCACAATGCTGAGGAGACCAATGATTTATAGACACCATCATCATTGTCTCTCAAGGTACATACTCCACCTAGGTGTTCACAGAGTATGACCTACTTTGGATTATTCTTATCTTGGATCGCTAGTCTTCAAAGAATATTGGTCCTCAACTACTCTTATCTTGGATTCCCTATCTCATCCTCAAAGAGTATCGAATGCCAGATGATTACCCAATCTGCCATTCTGTCTTCCCAAGTGAAGGCTAGAATGATGTGTCTATCTATCCCTCTCAATTAGGGAATCAATTCCAATAAAGGAATGTACACATTCCTACAAAAGGAATGTACCTAAGTTCTCTTTTGGCTTAGGAATTTCCAAGTTTCTTCCAAGTAAGAAACTTGTTTCCAAACTCCCTCTCGATTAGGGACCTACATCAGTTCTTCATAACCAGTTGCTTGAAGAACTCCTTCCTTAGATATCATGAATTTCTTTTTCACGGAGTCTTCATCTTTTGGGACTTCTTAATAGGGCACAAACAATCCATCACTTGCATTCATGATTCAGTCATGTCATAATTCATTTCATCAGAAAGTGATCCATCAGCCTACATCTGGCCTTACTTCATGTCATGTTGCCTTCTTCATGCCATATTTTGCAGAAGGATCTTACATCCTTCTATATGATCCTCTTGGAAGACATCCACAGTTCTTCCGTTGGCAGACCTGCATAAACCCATCCAGATATTTGTTCAAAAATAAGAAATGAACTCTTAAATCAAAATTACCTTTGTGATGGTCTTTCATCATGACAGCTTTTAGTTTGCATCAGCATCTTGCATACATGTTGGCAGATCTCCCATTGTCAAGGATCTCCATCTTTTTTGTTGGGTGACTGTTATATTCTTTCCATGACTACCACACGCGCGGAGGGGTCACAGAGGGCAGTAGCCCCCCCTATTGGGGGGTTTGAGGGGTGTGGTAACCACCCTCTACAAGGTCTGGGCCGTGCCTCGAGGAAAAAAAAATTGGACCCTATATTAGAAGCGTAGACCTACCTATGGTTTTGTGCGTGGTTTTCACACATGGTTTTGGGCATGATGACTTTTTGTCCATGGTATTCTGTAGATCCGGTCAAAGGGAACTACAGTTATGTTCTAATCCAGGGTTAAAGGATTGGGGCTTATGGATGCTTCAGCATGTATATATATGTATTGTAACATTGACAGGAATATAATGAAAAATCAATTTGGTAGTCTCGGTTTTGGGATCCAGGGGAAAATCTCTGTGTATATCTGTTTTATCTTTTATATTTTCACCATTGTTTATTTTATGTTTTTAGAATTTGTATGCAGAGAATTTTTGTACGGAGTTAAAACCTACATTTGGTATCAAAGTTCTTTTGGTTTCAAGGGGACACCTTTGTTGCTATGGGGTTTTGCTCGGGCCAGTGGACCCTGTTCAGTGGGAGATCTGCGGGATCAATTCTTGTGGTGAAAGAAAATGGAAACTAGTGGAAAGATAGAGATCAAGAAATTTAACGTTCAGAGTTTTGAATTGTGGAAACTCAAGATGGAGGATATGTTGGTGGGTAAAAATCAGTTGATCACGGTAGATCCGGGTACTAAACCAACAACAATGTCAGTTGAACACTAGACAAAGTTGGAACAGAAGGCAAAGAGCACAATACGATTGTGTGTCTCAGATTCAGTATTGTTGAATGTATCAGGGGAAGCCTCGGTGAAGGCTTTGTGGACAAGTTAGGGACTTTGTACCAATCTAAGTCTCTAGTGGATAAACTATTCCTATGGAAAAAGTTGTATAACCTGAAGATGAAAGATGGAGACTCGATGATAAGAGCATCTAAACGCCTTTAATACTGTGGTAAGTCAGTTAGTATCTGTTGTTATTAAAATTTCAGATTTAGGTAAGTGCATCAGTTTGTTGTGTTCTTTACTAGATCCGTGGGATAGTCTGGTTGTTACAATAGGTAGCAATGCAACTGCCTTGTCGTTTGATGAAATAGTCTCATCCTTGTTGTCGGAGGAGATGAGATGGAAAAATATGGAGGGCCAATATGGTGATGCCTTGTCTGTACAAGGACAGTCCCAGAACAGAAACAAAAATAAGTCCTCGAGTGGGAAATCTAAATCTAAAGGGAGATCTAAATCTCTAGGAAAACCTGTAAATGTGTGTTGGAAATGCGAAAAGGAAGGGTACTTCAAAAAGCACTGTAAATCTAAAGCTCCTAAGAAAGGAAAGGATTTGATGATGCTCTTTCTACAGAGGCGAAAACCACCTCAGATGAAGGTGGGGATGTGTAATTGGTTCTTCTTCAAGTACACATTTAGATCATGAGGAATGGTTGATTGACTTAGGTGCATCCTTTCACTTCACTCCCCATAAAGAGTGGTTCTGCAAGTATAAGAAATATGATGGTGGTGATGTCTTCTTAGGGGATGACAGGAAGACTAGAATCGTTGGTCACGGAAAAATCAAGCTAAAGTTGCAAGGTGGAAGGATTAGAACAATTTTGAGTGCTATGCATATTCCTGCATTGGCCAATCTAATTTCTATAAGCAAGATGGATGACGCAAGTGTAAAAACAGTGTTCAAGAAAGATACCTCGAAGATGGTTAGAGGAGCACTGGTGTTGATGCGAGGAGTTTGGATTGGAACTTTGTACAAGCTTCAAGGTAGCACTATTATTGATGGGTGCAACAGTTTTGTGGTTCCTAAAAGTGGAGCAGAAAATCTAGTGGCCTCTAAAGAAAAAACTATGCTATGGCATCAAAGGCTTGGACATATTAGAGAGAAGCATCTTTGAATATTTCATTGTAATGGTATGGTAGAAGGTATGTCTAATTGCTCTCTGGATTTTGATTTCTGTTAAAATTGTGTTTATGGGAAGCAGAATTGGGTGAGTTTCCCCTCTGGTGCTAAGAGGGCGAAATAGATATTAGAGCTTGTGCATAGTGATGTGTTTGGACCTGTGTCGGTTCCATCACTGGGTAAGTTTATGTACTATGTATCACTTATAGGTGACTTCTCAAGGAATACATGGATATATTTGCTCAGGAAGAAATCCGAAGTCTTTAACAAGTTTAAAGAATTTAAGGCTCTGGTGGAAAACCAGACAAAGAAGAAGATAAAGGTGTTGAGAACAGATAATGATGGAAAGTTTTGCAAGAAGGAATTTGAAGAGTTATATAAGAAGTGTGGTATAGCATGACAGAAGACTACTTCGTACACACCTCAGCAAAATGGAGTTGCAAAAAAAATGAACAGGATGTTGATGGAAAAGGCCAAAATAGGACAGGAATTATGGGCAAAGGCGGTGGGGACTGCATGTTACCTAGTCAATAGATCATCTTCATCAACGTTGGAAGATAAGACTCCCCAAGAGGTATGGAGTGGTAAGAAACCTTCTCTTTCACATCTGAGGGTATTTGGATGTAATGCATATGTACATGTTCCAAATGAGAAAAAAACAAATTTGGATAGTAAATCTGAAAGGTGCATCTTTATTGGGTATAACAATGGTTTAAAAGGTTATAAGCTTTGGAACCCAGAAACAACGAAGGTTGTGTACAGCCGAGATGTGGTGTTTAAAGAGGTGAAAGATGTTATTAAACATGAAGTCCTACAAAAGGAACCTGAGAAGATAGAGTTTGAGCTAAAGGAGGAAGAATTAGACTCTACAGCAGAAAAGGAATCAGAATATGAAGAGCCACAAACTCCAGCTACGAGAAGATCAGTTTGAGAAAGAAGGCACCCAGAAAGGTATAGTCCATCTGCTTTCTGTTCAAATTTTGCTTTATCTATTATTGATGGTGATCCTAGAACTGTGAGGGAAGCAGTAGATTCAGAAGATGGCAAACTCTAGAAAGAGACCATGGTTGATGAAATGGCATCTTTTTACAAAAATGAAGCTTGGGATCTGGTGGAGTTGTCAGCTAGAAGAAAACCCATTGGCAGCAAATGGGTGTTTAAGAAGAAGATGAATGCAAAAGGAAAGGTGGAGAAATACAAAACTCGATTGGTGGCAAAAAGTTATGCTCGGGTGCCAAGAATTGATTTTGGTGATAATTTTTCTCCTGTTTCCAAGGTAGCTTCTAGTAGATTACTTTAATTTGTTACTGTTGCTTTTGATTTTGAGGTAGAATAGATGGATGTGAAGATAGCATTTCTTCACAGGGATCTGGAAGAATAGATCTACATGAAGCAACTTGAAGGCTTTGCGGCAAAAAGTAAGAAAGAACTAGTATGCAAGTTAAAAAATTATTTGTATGGGTTAAACAGTCACCAAGAATGTGGTATCAGAAATTTGATACATATATAAAGGGACTTGGCTTCACCAAAAGCAAAGCATATCATTGTGTGTATTTTAACTTAATTGGTGACCGTGTTATTTATTTGGTCTTGTATGTGTATGATATGTTGCTAGTTGGAAATGACAAAAATTATCTAGGATTTGAAGAGCCAATTGTCCTCTAAATTTTACATGAAAGATCTTGGTGCTGCAAACTATTTTTTGGGCATGGAAACTAAATGAGATCAGGAAAAGAGGAAGCTCTGGTTAAACCAGAGGAAGTATGTTGAGACAATAGTGCAGAGGTTTAATATGCAAGATACTAAACTGGTGTAGGTTCATATTCTTATAGGTGTAAAGTTATCTATTGAACAGTGTCCCAAGACACAAGAAGAGGAAGAGAACATGTTCCGTGTTCCATATGCAAATGCAGTCGATAGCCTGATGTATCAATGGTCTGTACTAGACCAGACATTGCACATGCAATGGGAGTATTGAGCAGATTTATGTCAAAACCAGGAAAGGAGCATTGAACAGCAGTGAAGCGGGTTTTCAGGTATTTGCGTGGCGCTAGTGATTATGGTTTGTGCTATCAAGGAAGGCTAGGATTGGACGGAGTTTTGGACATCTATGGCTTTGTGGATGTAGACTGGGCTAGAGATCTAGATTAGAAAAGATCAAGTGGGTATGTATTTAACCTGTTTGGAGGAGCAGTCAATTGGATGAGCAAGAGTGTTAAGATTAGGTATGTTCTATGCTTAGAGCAATTTATTTCAATTTTCACAGTTAGCTCAATATCTTTTCTAGATTAGCAATCACATTAACATTAAAGTAAACTGCAGAAAGAACATAAACATAAATCGTAGAAAACAAGCCAAGACAAGAGGACACAAGATGTGGCGCTAGCCAAGGACAAACCCCAATGTGGGGAACCCTTGATCAATTCTTCTTATTTGTTCTTCAATAGTTCAGCACAGAGAGAGAGATAGTACATTTACAGCAGAAGTCAACACTTTGACTTATCTAGATAAGAGCATAGATCTTCTCTAAGAAGATGATACATGAGATTAGTTGAAGACATGTTGCTTCAACTCATTCTCCAAGGTGACTCCTTCACCTATCATCGTGTTGCATCTCGTCATCATGTTGCACCTCACCGTGTTGCACCATGCTGCACCCATCATCACAATACTAGACCTCATGATTGTTGCACCTTATGCTGCACTGTTGTCCCATGTGCCATTGTTGAATCATGTTGTCATACAGCATGTCTCATGTGCTTGTAGCAGCATGCTTGTCACTGCTGATTATGCTGCTTGTTGTCGATGTTTGCTGTCTGATTTTGCCACTGTTGCACAATGTCATTGTTGTCCCATCTTTGTTCTGTCTCATCATACTGTTGTCCCAACATCTTGCATTTCTCCCATTGAACATTGTTGCACTATATCATTGTTGTCCCATCATTGTGTTGTCCATGCTTGCTGCTGGCCCTACCAATCATGCTATAACTTGCTGCTATCCCCTCACAACTTGCTATACCTTGTTGTTGTCCCATGTGACTTTGCAGCACTATGTAGCCTTGTTGTCCATGCATCTTAGCAGCACTATGTCTTGTTGTCCATGCATCTTAACAGCACTATGTCTCGTTGTCCATGCATCTTAACAGCGTTGTCTTGTTGTCCATGCATCTTAGCAGCACTATGTCATGATGTCCATGCATCTTAGTTGCACTATGTCTTGTTGTCCACAACACTGTTGTTCCAATGCTGCCTTCATTGTTGCTTATGTGGTGACTGGTTAGGGCAGTTGGCAGCCCTTACACACCCAGCTAAACATCCCCTTAAGGACTACGGCCCACCTTGGAAAGATTCTTCCCTTGTAGCCACTGCCTCCATGGAATGATGCCCAAAACAATAGCATATGGTTCCCATTCTCCATGCCATGGCTACTTGCCTTTCCAGCTCTAAACGGTACATAGAAACAACACTAAACCTTACCCTCAAAGCTGCCCTTTCTCACCACGCTGTCACCACAACCCTTCACATTGTCTAGGCCAGCCTCCTTCTTAACTGCGTAGAGGCCAGCATATAGGCTAGCGTATAGGCTAGCGCTTGATCTTAATAGCATTAGTGCTTTAGACAGCGTATTTCTTCTTCTAGACTGCATAGATACTAGGGTTGTCCTCCTTCTAGTGTTAGGGCTTCTCACTTGACTACGTCCTCTAGATTAGGGCAATGTTCTTCTTGATTGTGGCTAGGACAACCTCAATCCTACAACGTCTAGGGCTTCCACTCCTAGATTTCTCTTCCACTAAAACCCAAGACAAGTGGAGAGAAATCAAGATAGAAGTGTGTGAGAAATGACTCTCAAGTCATCTCCTTTTATACTAAAATGTTGAGCACATGTGGGGTTTATTTGGTTGTTGGCCAACCTTGACAAATTGTCTTATAACACAATTAAATTTATAACTCCATGAATAATTATCGGAATCGGATGATCTTTAGATCAATCCTATACCTCTCGATGAGAGGGATCGAAGAAAAATATCATCTGCCATAAATAAGATGACCCGCATGGAGTTTGGCCCTAGTTGGCAATTTTATCACTCCCTCTCAACTAGGGAGAACTCCATCCGCTGATCCATATGTCCGACTGTACTATCTCTGCCATCAGTGCCCTGCACTGCTTTGCTTTGCTCTACTCTGCTAAACCATGAAGAAGAAGAATTGATCATGAATGTCTCATACCATTCTCTACTGGCCCGAAGTCAGTTTTATTGATCCCAGATCAATATCACAAGAGAGTGTCTCAAACCACTCATACTGATCCCAAATCAATGGAGGTCACCCTAACATAGGGAGTACGATAGATACAACGATGCGTCCATCAATAGTACTACTATGGTCCCTAAACCCATTTCCCTGCTTATTGGCCAGATGAGAGGTACTTCCCATGAGTCCAAGACTGCATGGGTAGGATGCCTCAATAGGAGAACCATTCATCCTGTCTCTAAGACGCCTCGAGGTATCACAGGGGAAGGTTGAGCCATTCACCCTGTATACAGCGCACCACTAAGGGAGGGTGAGTCGCCCTATGGTCGCGTGTTGCTCTAGTAGTACCCCAAGCCCCCTGGAGCTCCTAGAGCTCAGTGCATGCATCATGCAGGAGCCTCATCAGAGGTCTCTCAATGACTCCAAGTCGTTCGGGAAAGTCACAAATTTGGCATTTCCCCGAGGCTTTGACAAAATCTCTGTGACCTGTACATCAGTTTCAATGTGATGGAACCTCCTCACTCATCGACATATCGTGTCCTAAATAAGGTAATATCTGATGTCCATCTGTTGGAGCAATCATAGAATACGAGATTCTTCAACAATCGAATATGCCCCTAGTTGTCACAGAGGATCACGATGGTATCTATCATGTGTACAAACAGCACGCTGCCGAGCTTCCGCAACCAAGTAGCTTCACACGAGATCATACTCATAGAACTACCCCAAGCCCCCAGGAGCTCCCAGAGCTCAGTGCATGCATCATGCAGGACCCTCATCAAAGGTCTCTCAATGACTCCAAGTCGTTCGGGAAAGTCACAAATTTGACATTTCCCCAGGGCTTTGACAAAATGTCTGCGACCTGTACATCAGTCTCAATGCAATGGATCCTCCTCACTCATCGACGTACCATATCCCAGATAAGGTAATATCTGATGTTTATCTGTTGGAGCAATCATAGAATAGGGGATTTTTCAACAACCGAATCCCCCCTTGGTTGTCACGAATGATCACGGTGGTATCCATCATGTGCACAAATAGCTCGCTGAAGAGCTTCCACAACCAGGTAGCTTCACATGAGATCATACTCACAGCTATGTATTCAGTCACAGCGGTGCTTATAGCAACCGACTTCTACTTCCTGCTCATCCAGGATATCAAAGCAAAATCCAAAGAGAACCAGCACTCAGAAGTGTTTTTGCGATCCGCCACACTGCCTGCCTAGTCAGCATTCAAATAATCATGCAGCTTCATATTTCCGGCAGTGTATCTAAATCCATGAGAGATTATGCCCCGAAGATATCTCAGAAGATTCTTGGCACCAATCTAGTGTGGCTCAACCATATATGAACTCATACTACTAAATGCAAATCATATGTCCGGACGAAAGTTCACTAGGAACATCAACGTTAATGAGTTTATGAAATTCAAAGGCATTTCCCAAATCTGGTCCGACGTCACTACCATATAACTTTTGTAAGTTTGAGGTAGTCACAGGCTTGCAGTTTACCTTTCCACATCTAAAATCCAACTCCCTCTTACTTCTGCAAATAAGAGGGTTTGCACCTGTTAGAAAGAGGTCATCCTCATAAGGTGCCAGTATGAGAAGTCTATCATCCACAACCTTCGAGCAATGGTTTGGATCGGCTTCACTCCTAGTGAATCTCAGCTTCATCAAATAGTTATCAATCCTCTCATACTAAGCCCCGGGTGTTTTGTTTCAAGCCATAGACGGCTTTCTTCCACCTGCATACATGAGATTCCTGAGCATGAATCTCAAACCCCTCGAGTTGTTCCAAACTTGTTGACCTACTACATGAGGGGAATGGTCCCCTTATAAGATTTTCCTTCGGTACATGTCTACATTTCAGACATGTACCTTCATGTTCTTCTTGAATTCAAGCATCCGAGTCATCATCTGACTCACATCGGGTAGGGCCCCATAATAAGTAGACCTCTGGTGCTATAGATGAGATGTGTTAATTGACATGATCCCCAATGAACCATTCTACAACTTGATACAAATTGCCAACCCTGAACCCATGAGCAAAAGCATCTTTGGAAATTCTATTTTTCAAACACGTACCTTTCCATCGATGAATGCCACCATGAAACCTTTGACTTCCATTGTCGGAATGGACATCAAGTTCTTCTTGCGATCAGGTACATAAAGAGATTCATCATAAATGAATTGAGTTACCCTTATTCAATTGAGGGGTAACATTCCCTACACCCTTTCTGGGATAGGTGGCATCGGCTCCAAGTATAATCCCACGATTGTTTCCATCTCTACCAAATTAGAGAGAGCACCCTTCTATCCGATGGAGTGCCTTGAAGCACTACAATCAATAACCAGATTCCCAAAGAATCTGAAGGAGAGGGCCAATACAAGATAACGCTTCTTTATCTTATCAGAAACAACATTTGATTCTTCATACCTGGGGTTCCTTTCTTTCTTTGAAGAGTTTGTCGTTTCCTTGATGACCTGCATTCCCAGTCATTCCTTTGATCATTGAAGATGTCCTTGGAATGATTGTTATCATCATAAAGTGATGTGTCCCTACCATTCGGACACTCCTTTGCATAATGGCCGAACTTATTGCAACCAAGGCATCTGCCTTTCCTTCCACCCTTAGATCCGGACTTCCCAATGAAGCGATCTTTAGGTAGGCCATCAGAAGCTTCCACTGTGCCATTCTGATAATATACTCTGCTTCGACCTCACCCTTGGTGAATTTGAAGAGGGATGAGGAATCCATTGATCCTTTTGTCCTTTCCCAACTATCTTCGGCGATTGCTCTTTCACTCTTGCTTGGTCTTTCTCTTCACCTCAGCTCTGGTACCATGTTAAGATTAGGTATGTTCTATGCTTAGAGAAATTTATTTCAATTTTCACAGTTAGCTCAATATCTTTTCCAGATTAGCAATCACATCAACATTAAAGTAAATTGCAAATATAACATAAACATAAATCACAGAAGACAACCCAAGACAAAAGGACACAAGATGTGGCACTAGCTAGGGACAAACCCCAATGTGGGGAACCCTTGATCAATTATTCTTATATGTTCTTCAATAGTTTAGCAGAGAGAGAGAGAGAGATAGTACATTTAGAACAGAAGTCAACACTTTGACTTATCTAGATAACAGCATAGATATTCTCTAACAAAATGGTACATGATACCAGTTGAAGACATGCTGCTTCAACAGATTCTCCATGATGACTCCTTCACCTATCATCATGTTGCATCTCGTCGTCATGCTACACCTCACCATGTTGCACCATGTTGCACCCATCATCACAATGTTGGACCTTATGACTGTTGCACCTTATGATGCATTGTTGTCCCATGTGCCATTGTTGAATCATGTTGTCATATAGCATGTCTCATGTGCTTGCAGCACCATGCTTGTCATTGCTGACTATGCTTGCTGTTGTCCATGCTTGCTATCCCATTGTGCCACTACTGCACAATGTCATTGTTGTCCCATCATTCTTCTGTCTCATCATACTAATGTCCCAACATCTTACAGTTGTCCCATTGAACATTGTTGCACTATATCATTGTTGTCCCATCATTGTGTTGTCCATGCTTGTTGTTGGCCCTACTAGTCATGCTATACCTTGTTGTTGTCCCATCACAACTTGCTATACCTTGTTGTTGTCCCATGTGACTTTGCAGCACTATGTAGCCTTGTTGCCCATGCATCTTAGCAGCACTATGTCTTGCTGTCCATGCATCTTAGTTGCAATATGTCTTGCTGTCCATGCATCTCTGCAGCACTATGTCTTGCTGCCCATGCATCTTTGCAGCACTATGTCTTGCTGTCCATGCATCTTAGCAGCCCTATGTCTTGTTGTCCATGCATCTTAGTTGCGCTGTCTTGTTGTCCACAACACTGTTGTTCCAATGTTGCCTTCACTGCTACTCATGTGGTGACTGGTTAGGGCATCTGGCAGCCCTTCCACACCCAGCCAAACAGCCCCTTAAGGACTACGGCCCACCTTGGCAAGCTTCGTCCCTTGTAGCCGCTGCCTCCATGGAATGATGCCCAAAACAATTCGTATGGTTCCCATTCTCCATGCCCTGGCTGCTTGCCTTTCCATCTCTAAACGGTACCTAGAAACAGCAATAAACCTTACCCTCAAAACTGCCCTTTCTCACAACGCTGTCACCACAGTCCTTCACGCTGTCTAGGGTAGCCTCCTTCTTGATTGCATAGAGGCCAGCGTATAGGCTAGGGCGTGATCTTGATAGCGTTAGTGCTTTAGACAACGTATTTCTTCTTCTAAACTACATAGATACTAGGGCTGTCCTCCTTGTAGTGTTAGGGCTTCTCACTTGACTGCGTCCTCTAGATTAGGGCAGCATTCTTCTTCTTGACTGTGGCTAGGGCAGCCTCAATCCTCCAACGTCTAGGGTTTCCACTCCTAGATTTCTCTTCCACTAAAACCAAAGACAAGTGGAGAGAACCAAGATAGAAGTGAGTGTGAGAAATGACTCTCAAGCCATCTCCTTTTATACTAAAACGTTGAGTACATGTGGGGTTTATTTGGTTGTTGGTTGACCTTGACGAATTGTCTTGTAGCACAATTAAATTCATAACTCCATGAATACTTATCGGAATCGAATGATCTTTAGATCAATCCTACACCTCTCAATGAGAGGGATCCAAGTAAAATATCAGCTGCCATAAATAACATGACCCACATGGAGTTTGGCCCTAGTTGACAATTTTAACAAAGAGATAGTCTGTAGTGGCACTTTCAACTAAGGAGGCAGAACACATGGCAGCCACTCATATAAGCAAGGAAGCAGTTTGGTTGCAGAGATTGTGTTCAAGTATGGGGTTGGTACAACGAGCTTTAAGGATAGACTGTGGCAGCCAAAGTGCAATTTTCTTGGCAAAGAACCCTTCTAATCATTCAAGGAAAAAGCACATTGATGTTCAGTATCACTTTGTGAGGGATATGGTTGAGGACAAAAAGGGGTTGCTAGTAAAGTTGGACACTTTGAAGAATACTGTAGATGCATTGACAAAGTCTATGAGCATTGAGAAGTTCTCTTGATGTAGAGAAACAATGGGTGTTGTAGCGCTAAACCAATGACTAAGCTCTCCTGTGGCCCCCCGTGGAAAGAAAACAAGTGGGAGAAAGTGGGTTATGTGTTATATTCTTTCCATGACTACCCCACATGCGGGGGGGTCTGCCCCCCTGTTGTGAGGTTTGAGGGTGGTGGCACCACTCTACGGGGTCCAGGGCAGCGCCCCAAGGAAAATATTTTTGGACCCTATATTAGCTGGGGGAACCTACCTATGGTTTTGTGCATGGTTTTCGCACATGGTTTTGGGCATGATGATTTTCTGTCCATTGCATTTTATAGATCCGGTCAAGGGAACTAAGGTTATGTTCTAATCCAGGGTTAATGGATTGGGGTTTATGGATGCTTCTGCGTGTATATATATGTATTGTAACATTGAAAGGAATATAATGAAAAATCAATCTAGTAGTCACAGTTTTGGGATCCAAGGGAAAATCTTTGTGTATATCTGTTTTATTTTTTATGCTCTCGCCATTGTTTATTTTCTGTTTTTAGAATTCGTGCAGGTAATTTTTGTACGGGTTAAAACCTACACTTTTCAGACTTCCATCAGTCTTCATATCTTTTCGAGAGATTTCCTAGTCAAATCTTCTTGGTCTTTGGATGTTGATTGCCTTTACCATGGTTGCATAACTCATGATCTCTTCCTTCTTTTCTTTACATATTTCATTCCCATGAGCTTTCAATCAGAGTTCCTCAATTGTAATCAATCCACCTCATACTTCATACATTATGTTGATTTCATCTAGTGCGATCTGTGTCTTTTGGCATCCTTTCATAGGAGGAGATTCCTTTCCTTTGATCATGCTTCTCAAGATAGAGTAGTGATCCATGTTACCTACAACCATACAACATGACTTTATAATATTGAATACAAGCATACATACCTCATTTACATTTAGGTTATCTAGGCTTCTTTCAGCAGCTTCATAGATTGAAAAGAGCTTCCACCCCTTCATCTGCTTCATCTCTTATGTCATCATACCATCATCCCAACACTTGCTTCCTCTCTAGATTGGTGAACCTTCCGATGAAGATTCCATCAGAGAAACTTGAGGATCTTGCATATCCCTATCCAACATATGTTACCCTTTCAATGTATGATAATCCTTGTCCTGGATGACTTCTTTTTGTTGATTTGGGGTAGCATCGGATGTGCTCTAGCCACCAAAATTGGTGGAGAGGCTAAGGCACATAAGATCTCCAATACCCAGAAAGGGTTTGGGCAGATTTTAAATAGTTTGGGAGATATTAAAACAGTTAATATTTTTAATGGAGTCCCTAAGTCTAAACTTAGGGAAACTAAAATATTAATGTGAATTAATATAACACTATGTTAGAATGGTCCAAAAGTCTTGGATCAAGCCAAATCTAATCTTAGTCGTTGATTAGGGACTTAATCTCGATCATTGATTTGTCAACGAGAAAAGTATAAAAGGAGGCTTGAGAGTCATTTGGAGAACAAACCAAGAGATCAAGATTTCGACTTTCTGGGGCTGGATTTGCTGAGAAAGTTGAGAGAGTGATCAGAGATGCAGCTGAGGGGCAGTGAATACAAAAGTAGAGAGATAGAGATAGTACCAAGAGGATCAGCACAGAAGTCGGGAGAGAGGGATGCAGAGCCAGTCAAAGGTTCACGCAGAGCCAGCCAGGGCTCACATAGAGCCAACTAGGAGTTGTGCAGTGCCTCAGAGAGCCAAAATGGGTGACGCAGAGGATCTAAGGGCTGATGTAGTGCCTCCAGAGGCTAACGCACAGTGAGCTAAGATGACGTTGGGCAAATGCTGGGCCAAAAAGGGCTGACGCAGTCCCTAGAGGCTGACATTGGGGTTTTGTGGGGCAGATTGGAGTTGTGGAGCTGTCAGAGTGTTTATCTGGGGTTTCAACCAGAATATCTACTTCCGAGTAGAGAGGTACTACTACCGACATTTTTCTTTGTTGGATGAGCCGGATTTGGCACCCAGATTGTATTCTGAAACTGCTTAATAAATCAAACCCTCATATAGTTGCACCGATTTTCCGCACTAGGTTTTTCCGGGGACTTTAGTCCAAAAACAATGGTGTCACTTGTGTTCTTGTTTCTATTTCCTTCAGTTGATGATCTGTAATGTGTTCAACATGCATTTGTATTTATTTCCAGTATTTACATGGTAAATAACGTGTTAATTAACAGAACAAGTAGGTAGGAATAAATCAATAGAGTGCATGAAGGGTTTCTAACGTGTCAAACTTAGAAATTCCAACACTTCCTTTCCTTAAGTTTCCAATGAGGTTCCCAAGCGCTATATCCTTCATAGTTGACTGCCATATATTTTGTTCCAGACATCATGTTTCCTATGGTGATGTCACGAGCTTGCTCTTCTAATGTTTTTCTTCTTTCTTGGACTTCCTTGTTTCAACTTCCTCCACTTCTTCAGTGAAATGGGCTTCTTCTCTATCTTCCTTGTTATTGCCCTTCATAAGCTTAGGACAATCTTTCTTGTAATGCTCATAGCATTGAATCTTAGCTATGTTCTTCTTTCCTTTTGACAAATTTCTGAATTCATTTTGCCCTCAACCTGTCTTCTCCTATCTTGCATAGAGACCATACACGTTGAATGGGATAACCTTCTCATAAACGATTACCTTGTTCATCAGTTAGTGTATTTAGAACAATGAGGATTATCTCTCCCAAATCTTGCAATTGAGATCTTATGAAGATAACCCTTTATCCTTTAATACCTTCAATTTGTGTAGATCAGATCTAAGTGATGTGACCTTTATAGCATTTTCAGAGAACAGTTTTATCAACTTATCATATATCTCTTTGATGTCTCCAATTCTGCTATATGAGGGGACCTTTGACTTATTCATAAGAATCCCTTGAGCCCTTTCCATGTATTCAGAGGAGACTTTTCCATTAATATGATCAATGACTTCACTTTCTTTGAAGACTATGTCTATCCTCCTTTTCCATGCAAGGAAGTTCGATGACCCAACCAACTTATATATCTCCTTGTAAAACGAGGTCATTTTATCATATTTAGATTATAGAGTAAAAGAAACTTACTTGACAAGTGAAGATGAAATCTTCAACTTGAGCCCTTTGATGGTAGTTGATGAAGATGTATTAGTGCCCTTTTGGATGATCTTCTTCCAAATGAAATCCCTTCTTTAATAAAAGGAGATTGCCCTTTTTATGATTAGAATGCCTTTTGATCTAGTTCCCTTGTTGAAGGATGAGGATGTCTTGATGCTTCCTTAGATGATCTTCTTTAAGGATAAGGAGAGGATCCTTGCTTCAATGAGAGGGAACTTGCCTTATAGCATTTTGAAGATGATGACAATGCCTTAAGCCTTTTTTGGCTTCAAGATACTTGGACTTCCTCGATGGTGAATGAGTGCAGATTAGAAATGCTTCTCTTAGATGACTATATCTTGGGCTACCTTGCATTGTAGATCTCTTCAACTTGATGAGGGTCTTTGAGGTCTTTTGATGATTACTAGAGGATCCAAAACTTTTGCTGGTGTAGACTTCTTCTTCGATCTAGGGTGATCTCGACTTCGCCTTAATATCCTTCAACTTGCCTTGATGTCCTTCTCGAGATTCGATCCGTGAGTGTCTCTTTGATTGCATGCCCTTTTTTTGACTTTGACACCTTAGCTTTGAAACCATGTTGAGGAATCTAGGGCATCAATAGTTAGGTGATTTCGAATTCAATTAGTAACTACTTGTGAGTGCATTTCATTTCTTTAGATTAGGATCTTCTTTACTTAAGTTATTAATGTTCTTCTTCATCAAACAGCGACCAATGCATGAACATAAATAGATAAGAAACACAGAATGTAGGTTATGAGCCAAGGCCAAAACCTCTCACCCTTTGAGAAAAAAACCCGCACATATTATTCTTATAGAGATTCCAATTGATGAATACCAAGACCAAGACCCTTGACCTATTTGCCACCTCCAAGACCAAGACACACGTCCTCTTCCACCTTCTCAATTACTCTCTCTAGGTTCCTTCTACTTCAGATTCCGCACCATAAGTGATGACTCCAAACTATGGTCACTTTGTTTGTCAAGGATACCAAACCTCTCCTTCAGTTGTAACACTGAATCGTGAAGACATACCACCAAACCATATTTGTTGCCCTTTGAGATACCATCGAGACCTTTTCCTTTGTAACAACACTAAGACCTTGTCACACACTTGTGACCTTCCTTCTGTGTAGTAACGAATTCTCCCAGCAGTGGTGGCACCGAATCATAATCCGATTGTGTATCCTTATCTAATCTTCTTTTCTGAAGTGATATCCAAACTTGACACTGCCACTTGTGCACCTGAAACATTAGAGAGATATCTAAATTGTTGATTGTGATCAGCTCTAAATATTCTCACTGTTCCTTCATCCCTATCTGAGTTCCTTTGACATCCAAACTGTATTTCTTAATTAGGCCACCCAAAATCCGAACTTGTCTCTGTCACTGTCACTCGAAAAACTCAGAGAGATGTCCGAATTTCTTTGTGGAAATGTGAAGACTCTACGCTCATATATATAGTAGTCTGTCCCATAAATAAGCCGACATGACCTATTGAAGGGTTGTGTCTCCAAAATAAGTGAGCAAACATGAGTTTCTACTTCATCTTGAGGCCGACTTGAAGGGTAGAAGCATGTTCTTGTCTTGGAGGACAATTAGACAATCCTATAGACTTAAATATGTAACATGCCCAAGAAGGATCCTTCATACATGACATTGACAATTCGACTTTAATGACAAATCCTAAAGGCTCTCAATGGTAAAATCTCTTGCTCATGAAACCCATGAAGCAAGCATTACAATTATAATTTTATTTTCTTCTTTTCATCATTTACAAAAATCACAATTACATGTTATTATGAAGATCGAACCTAGTTACACTTTTCAACATTAGAATCAATGGAGGCAATCCCAATCTGAAAGAGCACAAGCAGTGTGAAGGTTGGTTGTTGATGATGAATGATGGGATAGAGTGGAGTACCTCTTGGCATTTACTAAGCCAATTGTGGATTTGTTCCACCTATTTGACACAGATATGCCTAATTTGCGAGAGGTGTATGAAAGCATCGATTCCATGATAGAGAAGATAAGGGTTGTTATAAATGCCAAGGAGAAGGACCCAGATGAATTCTTTTACAGAGAAATAAAAGATATATTGACCAAAAGATGGAACAAGATGACCACCCCATTGCACCTTTTGTCCTATGCAGTGAATCAAAAATATTATGTTGCAGAGTTGCTCAGTGATCCAGCGAGAACTGCACCAAACAAAGACTCAGAAGTCTCACAGGGATTTTAAAAATCTTTTAGAAAGCTTTTTGTAGATCCTGAAATTGGGATTTAGATTCATTCAGAGTTTGCTCGTTTTGTGGGATTAGAGGGTTGGGGTGCTAATATTGATTGTATGCGGCTCAAGACTAGATTAAGTCTAATTGATTGGTGGAACTACCATGGTGGGGAACTTCCACATATCCAAAAATTGGCCAGCAAGATCTTGTCACAGGTTGCTAGTTCCTCTTCAACAGAAAGAAACTGAAGTACATATGACTTCATCCATTCAGTGAAGCGAAACAGATTAGGCACCATGAAGGCTAAGAAACTAGTGTATGTTCATTTGAACCTTCACCTTTTGTCACACAAGGGGGATAAATACAAATTTGGGCCCACCAAACTATGGGATGTGAAACCAAAGTTGCCTGACTTGGATATGACATCGCATGCCAAGTCTCATATGACTTAGTTTGATGAGGAGGCACCAATAGTTGGATCTTCAAGTGGACATGGCAGCAATGAATCCCATTCCTGGAGAGGATGTGGTTCTTAGTGACATGAATGAAGACATATTCGATGATATGTAAATGTAATTTATGATAGTGTTTTAAACTTTTGAACAATGAATATTGAATACCATAATATGCCATATGAATTATGAATAATGATAGTAGATTGCCAGTCATAGTTCATTTTGTACTTTGTACTATGTAGTGTGCATTATTAATTTTGGTGATGATGTTGTAACTTGTCATGTTGATGATTGAAATTTGAAACAGAAACTTGATGATATGTTGAATGATGAATCATGAAATTTATAATAATCATTAATGATGGTGACAATGTTTATGCTGAATTGATGATGATGATAGATGATAATTGATTACTTATTTTTAGATATAGTATCTAGATTCTAAAAGATGAATGGTAATATGAAATTCTTATTTTTCTATATGTGTGTGTGTGCACAATGTCAAACCCCATATCCGTTTCAGTGCAACTTAGAGTTACTATAGCTGACTAGGTAGTGAGCTTCAATTTGACTAGTTGAATCACACCTTTTAAATCTAAAAGGTCATAGCTGAAGATTTGATCAATTATAAAGCTCTTGCAGCATCATGTGGCTGGTCTCAAGCTTATGGGTTTCTGTTTGAAAATGGTTCATCACTCTTTCAAAGTTTCTCTACTTAGAACACTTGGACAATTTAATATTCCTCACACTTGAAAATCTGAAACAGCCTTTTCATTCTGAATATCTAGTAATGTCGTAACCTACTGTGCTAAGGGGTAAATATGAATTCTACAGGATATGGCCTGCACTCTAAATCTGTTTCATAATCTTAATAATAATCCAAGAGTCAGCATGTTTCACCTTATGAATTCACAAAGGTATGAAGATATAATTCTCAGGTACATCCAGCAGTTTTGTGAGGGCAAGGGCAATCTACATCAATCTGTAGTGATTCACAATGGAATAAAAAGCACACTCCCAGCAACAATATTGTTCTTAAGTTGAACTTGATCTCTTGTGACCATAAATGCTGGTCTAACATACTCTATCATACACTTTCCATCAGCCCTCACAAGTTAATGGAAATTATTAATCGAATTTGAGAGATACACGAAGAATTTATGCAATGCTTATCACTTAATATTATAATATGGTGAGCTAAAGCGTGTAAATAAGAATGCTACAGGAATATGGTTTGCACTGCTAATCTGTATAATAATAATCCTAGGCTTGATGCATTTCATCTTAAGCATTCACAAACTTCTCATGACATAAATGAAGCAGCTTTGATAGCAATTTGTGTTAGCTGTGATGATGAAATGAGCAGCATTTCTGAAGTGTAACTTTCTCAAACAGTGATAAAATTCTCGATATCCATGTGCTGTAGTCATTTAATATCTGCATCAATTCTGGTGCAACACATTCAAAACTGCAATCAGAAACCTATGGATGGTATTCCAATGGTTTACAATCTTCGTAACTTTGAAACCCAACATCTTGTAGTTGGATTAAATAAAACTTGAACATCTTCTAATAAACCATTTGAGTTGCAACTTTGGGTTGTTGTGACAGTCACAAAGAATTAACACTCATGTTCTCATAATTTTCATATCCTTAAGACTTCTCTCATGGTGTCTCACTGATATATTCAGGCATGCATGTTTTAATAGATTGACTAAGACATCTTTGCATCATATTCCTTGCAACATTTCTAATGTACAAGATTGGTTTCTTGGGTCATTTGTGTTAATCAAATTTATCTAATCTGCACTTCCATCTTCTTATTCAATGATTTAGCTTAGATTGACCCATAGGGATTCCCCCTCAGGCTAGGGTAGTTTGGTTTCCCTAGCCTGATGTATGTGGCAAGGCTACTGAGGTGACAGTGGGTAGCTTTCTTGTTGTGCCTCTAGGCTGTCCTGCTGAGGTTAGGAATATTCCTTCGAGGGTAGAGTTTGAGTGGTCAGACTCTTTGTTGTATAAGTCTCTGCTTAATGTAAATATTCTTTGTTCAATATAAGAAGTATTTTTCAATAAGCCCCAAGGGTTAGCTCAAGTGGTCTAAAAGCCAGATGTGAAGCTCTTTGATATTGTTGCTAGTTGTTCTTGATCACATGTTCAACTCTCTTCAACTCCCTTGGGGCGAGGCCTCGTAATCAGGGCTTGCAGTTTACCCAGCTTACCATCCATGAAATGTGGGGAAGTACTCTAGGGCCTCAAGTACTTTCATTCCAAGTAAAAAAATATATATTTCAATTACAAATTTTTCTCTCATCTGCCTCTGTTATTAAATGACAACAGCATAGAACCAGCTAAAGGTACTGAATGGAATACTCTTTATGTAATTTAATGTTTTGACTTTTGAGTAAACATACCCGGCAACTGAATGCAAATCTTAGAGTTTGTAGTTGAGTTCCAGAGCGAACTCTTACATCAATTCCAAGACTGTCTACTCCAATGATAGTTGTTTCCTGTGCACATCATAATAAAGATGGAAAACATAAAACTTCCTATTAAGACATCACAATGTATAGGCAGATTATCTAACGCAAAGCTAGCAGTTTGATCAATGTATGATTAAACAGTGAAAAGCAATGTATAGAACATAACATAAAGACACAAGAACGATGCATGATACATCATACTTGCATACTAAAAATAGACAAGAAGCGTGATAGAGACTTCAAATGTGTAAAAAAGAACTATATTGCTGATACAAAAGGCTATGGTGACATTTCAAAATTTTTCTCATAATAACCTATCAAGCCAAAAATCAAGGATTGGTGAAGTCCCTTAAAGTTCTGGATTGACCAGTACATACAAGAATCTAATCCAGGAAAACCATTTTGCACTTCAAATGCCTCATCCAGTCATAGATAGCTGTTAATTTTTATACATTTACGAAATGAAATTGTATCAAGTCCAACAATGACCAAAGTAGGTCAGTGGCACTGAAAAGCACAACATATTAAAATGGTGTTAAGGGGAGTGCAGAAGTCGTAGAAAACAAGAAGAAAACAGAAGAACAGAAAACCATAAATAACAAATGAAGTCAACTATAAATATGATCACAATATAGCAGTCTTGATAATATCGGCGATAATTGAAAATATCGCGATATTTACGGAAAAACGATATATCACCGAGTAAATATCGCGATATTTTCTGCTTTGAAAATACCAAGATAACGCCAAAATATCGCGCGATGACCCAAAATATCACCGGGCAAGCTGGGCCATGGCTACAAAAGCAAAATTTTGACTTTTATTTGTTCATTTTGCTTTCTTAGCCTTGGAGAAGGAAGGGGAAGAGCTTTGTGGCGGTTTTCAATGAGGGATTGAGGATCAAACAGCCTAGCATCACAGATGTAAGATAGTAGCATCGGCTCCACATTCGTTGACATCACAATTACAATAATATGTATGGTATTGTTCAGATGCAATGATGTTGATGCCGCCCTAATATCAGTATGGCAGTGAAGTAAATCAGTATTCTCGATAAGACTTGTTCACAAATGTAGTTGTGAACAAGTCATGTATAGGTCTTGAGCAGCCTTATGATGATATTTGCACTTTGTATCTCTCTTTTGAACTTTCTATGAAAATCTAATAGAAGAAGAAGAATGTGCGATGGGTTTTCCTCCTTGTGAGGTTTTGCCCTGGTCTTTGACCAAATCTAGGTTTCCTCTCTATGCATGTTTTTTTTCTTGTGATCTTTTATATTCTGCTTCTATGATATCATTGTTCTTTCTATATAATTGCTAATGCTGCTCAAGTGTTATGGGGTAATCTGAAATAATGAAATGCAATTATATAAAGAAAAGAACAATGTGGCTCTTAGAAAATTTAACATGGTTTCAGAGCTACGTTGAAGAAAAGTTATTGTCATCACTCCTGTAAGGATACCTGTGAATAAGTGAAAGGGATGACAGAGACCTAAAAGAATGCTAGGGTTTGAAGGAAACCCCAGGCACCCTTGTTATAGCAAGAAGAAGTAGGGTTAGGGTTTGGAAGAAGTATGGCCTAGATATGATGAAGACTTGAAGTCTTGAGGCCCTAGCATGATCAGCGAAAGGTTGTACAAGCATCCGTGATGGATTTAGCGTAACCTTAGATTCATTCTAGAGAGACAGCATGTTTGGTTGGCTGTTGGATGTTGCGACTTCTCCTCTTGTGACAATATTTGTGATACCTCATGATAAAAAAGGAAAGGACTAGGAACAGGGATTCTGTGAATGTTTTCATCTCTTCTGAAGATCCTCAGTGACAGATTCAAGAGGGAGTTGATCACTTCTTTCAACTCTTGTTAAAGATAAGTATCTTCTAGACCTATTTCTCTATGACACCACTCTTGTTTAGGTTTATCATTTTGATTGTTGTTTTTGCATGAATACTTGAGTAGTTGTATACTTCTAACTTCTTGATAAAGAAGTGATAAGCAGATCCTTCTCAAGGATTATATGGATGCAGGAAATGAGAGTTAGTACAAGCAAGAGGAATCCAGAGCAGGATCTTGATCTATAGCAAGATGACAAGTGTGTACTATAAAGGTATCTGAATATTTCAAGGTACGAATAACTATGTTTTAGCAGTAATATTGAGATGGAAAGTTAGGCCATGAGGTATGATAAGTATATCACCTTTACTTACATTTTTGTTTGATATATATATATATATATATATCACTCACATACATATGTGGGTGAACTTTATTCTTGACATAATAGTACATATGACTTTGTCATACGCTGATTGAGTCTACTGATAATACTTGTACTCTGATATTTAATATCTACTAACCATCTCTTTGATTGATTTTTGATACGCCTTTGATAAGTTGTAGCTGCCATGATGACTTAACAATATTTTGCCATAGGTCAAAATGAATGCCCTAAATTGGTGATGTTAAGACTTTGATGAAAGTGTTTAAGAAATGATGTTGTAACCAAGGTTGCAGGTGAGCACCCACCCCCCTCACGAACCCTCTCCCAATTCAGGGTCCGCTCGGGAAGTAGTCGGGAGCGCGCTCCCTTAAAAAAAATGCTCCCTAGTTTTTAGGGAGCGTTTAGGGGAGCGGTCGCTCCTTGACCGCTACCCTACACTCTGAGAGCGATTTTTAAGAGGGGGAGTGGTCGGGAAGTGATTGTTCCCGACCGCCTCTCCTCATAAAAATGCTCTCGTCTAGCGCCGGAAAAGGAGGTCGCACAGCCGAGAGAGAAGGGCGACGAGAAGCGACAAAGAGGGAGAAGAAAGCGAGGGAAAGGGGAGGGGGAAAAGGATAAAAAGACCCTCTCCCCTCCCATTATTCACAATTTCATCCATTGGAGAGAGTAGGAGGAGCAAGAGAGAGTTTGTAGCTTGGACAGAGGAGCTTGGAGAGAGCAAGAGAGAGGAGCTTGGAGATGCTTGAGGAGCTTGCAAGGGAGATTTGTTAAAATTGGCAACTAGGGCCAAACTCCATGTGGATCACCTTATTTATGGCTTCTGATATTTTTCCTAGATTCCTCTCATTGGGAGGTGTAGGATTGATCTAAAGATCATCCGATTCCGATAAGTATTTATGGAGATATGAATTTATTTTGATTATGGACAAATTGCCAAGGTCGACCAGCAAACTTATGTAGACTCAAAAGCCCAACAGTCACGTCTCTTCATCCTCAACGTTTGCATATAAATACAAGGAGCATTCTCCTCATTTGGACAATTCATTCACTCATCTTCTCTCTCTCTCTCTCCTAGACATAAAAGGAGCCTCTCTCTCTCTCACACGTGTGGCTAAAAGGAAGACGTCCTAGGGCAAGGAAGACTCAGAAAGAAGGACGCTAGGGCAACAGGTCATCTCTTTGACCAGCATTGACCATTCAAAAGTACTGATTGGGTGTGGTTGCCTCTCCTAGGCAGGGCACAATTTTTGGCATGAAAACCGAGGTGATCTGACCTCTGGTTTGACCGGTGTTGACTGCCCTAGTTTAGGGCTGCAAGTTCACTTCAGAAATCTGCAAATTGACTATACTTTTGGGGTTGTTCAAGGGTTGTTTCTTCAGGCTGTTCGAGGACAAGTTGACCGGAAATTGACCAAGCATTTTAGAGGTCAATTTCAACTAATTTGACCAAGTTTGACTTTGCTGATCTAGGGTTTGCTGCTGCTAATATAAAATTACAGAATTCAAATTTTGTACTATTTTTCTTTGTTGAACTATTGAAGATAAAAGAAGATTTGATCAAAGGGTATCCCCGCATTGGGGTTTGTCCCTAGCTAGCTGCCACATCTTGTGTTTCTTGTCTTGGCTTGTTTTTTGTTAATCATTCAATGTTCTATTTGCACTTTACTTAATATAGATGTGATTGCTAATCTATGGGTAATAAGAAGAAAAATAAGTAAACTGCTCTAAGCATAAAACATACCATAATTTAACATGGTATCAAAGCTGAGGTGAAGACAAAGCCCAAGCAAGAGCAAGAGCAAGAGCAATCACCGAAGAGAAGGTTGGCAAGGCTATCTTAAAAAAATCATTGGGTCCTCAACACACTTCCCTGCTGAAGACAAACTCCGTGAGAAGTCTAACTATCACGGATGGAATATGTCTCTCGATCTAACATTAGAAGAACAGGAACTGTAGGACCATGTGAGAGGCGAAATTGGTGAGCCTCCATCAAATGCATCAGCTGCTGCTAGGAACAAATGGACCAAGGGAGAAGTCAAAGCAAGGAAGATCATCCGGGACTCTATCGACAAGCGCTTGGTGGCCTATGTTTCCGAGCTGAACACCTCCAAGGAAATCTGTGATAGACTGGTGAGTTTATTTAAAGTTAATAATGCAAATCAAGTCTTGTTTCTTAGGATTAAGCTGAAGGAAATTAAGAAGGGCAAAGATGAGAGTATGCAAGCATATTTCTTAAGGATCACTGAGATCAAGAACGATCTCCTAACTATTGGAGAAGTAATTCCTGACAGGATAATGACACTCACAACTCTTGGAGGATTGCCATCTGAATGGTATATATATTCAGGACTACTCTTCTCAACAATAACGTAATTCTTGGATTTGAGGAATTAATGGCCAGAAGCATTCAAGAAGAAACGAGAATGGAAGAGCAAGAAATGCCCATACTTAAAGGTCATCCCTCTGCATTTCCTTCTCATATTAAAAGAAGAAACAATTCTGGGGCTAAATTCAAAGGAAAGGTTGGACCAAAGGGTGGAAGAAAAGGACGATGTTACAATTACAATAAAATGGGTCACTATGCAAGGTAGTGCCCTAATAAAAGGGACTCACACTTGGACGATGATCAAGATCCCTCTCAAGGCAATCAAAGGAATGGCAAGTCAAATGGTAGAGGTAAAAGAAGTGTCGGTAATCAAGGAAGAGGACAACCACTCAAGAAGGCAAGAAATTCCAGGTATGAATCTAACATTGTTAACAACAAGCAAGATGAATATTATCTACCAACAGCTCTATCTACTACTGCTCCCCCGGATTCGCTGGGAAATTGGCTTACTAATAGTAGTGCCTCAAGGCACTTCACTAGTTACAAAGAAGCTCTCTATAATCTATTAGAGAAGGAAACCAACCTAGAAATTGTTCTTGGAGATAATTCAAAATATCCCATGAAAGGCGTAGGAAATGTCACTCTTCAATTGAATCAGGGTAATACCATCCACTTACAAGATGTATTATATGTACCTGATCTCAAAAAGAACCTGGTGTCCATTTCGGCAATGGAAGACAAAGGCTAAAAGGTGGCCTTCAACAATGACAAGGTACGTGTATGGAAAAAGAACTTTAAAGATGTGTTTACTCTTGGGTTTTGAGTTGATTCATTATATCAAGTCGGAGGAAGTCCGCTGGGTGTCATGTCTTGTGACACATCTCTTCAGTTCAAACTATGGCATCGGAGGTCTGCTCACCTTCATTATAAAGCTCTATCCGATGTAAGAAAAATGGTGACCGGGATGCCCGAGTTCAGATTAGAGCAAGAAGGTATATGTCCAAGATGTGCCGAAGGAAAGCTCAAAAGGAGACCATTCCCCTCAAGCCAAAGCAAGACCTCCAATATATTGCAGTTGATTCACTCAAACATATCCAGTATGATGCCTGTGAACTCCTTGGGAGGATATTTATATTACCTCGCTTTTACAGATGATTATTCTCGCAAGACTTGGATATACTTCTTGAAAAAGAAGGAGGAAGTTTTCTGCTGGTTTCGACACTTCAAAGCCTTGATCGAGAATCAAACCCAAAAGAAGATCAAGACCTTAAGGACTGATAATGGGACTGAATATGAATCCAATGAGTTTCATGACTTTTGCAAAGAGGTTGGCATTAAGAGGGAGACTACTACACCATATACTCCTGAGCAGAATGGTGTGGCGAAAGGAAGAATCGTACAATTGTGGAAGTTGTCCGTGCTATGCTCCATGATCAAAGACTTCCGAAGTTTCTATGGGCCGAAGCTGCAAATACTGCCGTATATCTACAAAACCGATGCCCTCATCAAGCATTGGGTTCCAAGACTCCCGAAGAAATGTTCACCCGTAAGAAACCTGACGTATCTCATTTTAGAATTTTTGGAAGCCCTGTATATTTTCATGTGCCTAAAGAGAAAAGGAATAAATTGGGTGCATCTGGAAAGAAAGGAATCTTCGTGGGCTATAGCGAAAATATAAAGGGGTATAGAATCTATGTAGCTGGTCAAAGGGAAGTCGAGATTAGTCATGATGTCATCTTTGACGAAGATATGGCTGTTAGCAAGGTAGACAATCTTCTTACTTTAAGGGGATCTAAAGAAGCTGACACCGGGGAACCGAAGGAAAAGGAAGATCAGACAATGCCCAATGTGAAAGAACCTATGGATCCTATTGATCCTCCTCCGCAAGAGCCTTCCTCTTCTAGGAAGAGGCCTTCATGGCTTAGGGGGACGCTTGATGATGCTGAAGGACACATTGCACCCCGAGGAACCTTCCGTGAAAGTAAGAAGTCGAACAGGTATCAAGGATACCTAACCATCATGAGCACGATCATCCAAAATGAGCCTTCATCATTCACAGATGTCGTCAAGCATCAAGTATGGAAGGATGCTATGACCGAGGAATATGAGTCCATTATGAAAAATGATGTTTGGGATGTGGTCCCCAGACCCCAGGACAAAGCAATTGTCACTTCAAAATAGCTTTACAAGATAAAGCATGCAGTTGATGGAAGTGCAGAAAAGTATAAGGCTCGTTTTGTCACTCATGGCTTCTCCCAGAAGGAAGGCATAGACTATGACAAGATATTTGCACTTGTTGCCTGATATACCACCATCTACTCAATCATAGCCCCAGCTGCTTCGCAAGGATGGAACCTACATCAGATAGATGTCAAGACTGCGTTCTTACATGGTTCGATCAAAGAGGAGGTCTATGTGGAGCAACCCGAAGGATTTGAGATTTATGATCGAGAATATCATGTATGCAAGTTGAAGAAGGCCCTCTATGGGCTAAAGCAAGCACCCCGAGCATGGTATGAGAGGATCGAATCATCGATAGCTACTTGATGAAGCTAGGATTCACTAGGAGTGAAGCTGACCCTAACCTTTACTTTAAGGTTATAGATGACAAGCCTCTCATACTGGTGCTATATGTTGACAACCTCTTTCTAATAGGTGCATACCCTCTCATTCACGAATGTAAGGGGGAGTTGGCTTCTGAGTTCGACATGGAAGACCTAGGACTTATGCACTATTTCCTAGGACTAGAAGTCTAGCAGAAACCAGGGGAGATTTCCTATCTCAAGGAAGATATGTGGTGAAGATATTGGAGAGATTCGGCATGGTGGACTGCAAGCCCATAGCTACCCCGATGGAGCTTGACTTCAAGAAGTTAAGCAATAGTGCTGCCGGACTTGTTTTACGAAATGCTACCGAGTATCGTCAGCTCGTCGGAGCATTAATATTCTTGGTGAACTCCTGTCTAGATATATACTTTGCAGTCAACACATTGAGTCAACATATGGTTGAGCCTCACCACTCACATTAGATTGGTGCCAAGAATTTGTTGAGATATCTTTGTGGCACAATGACTCATGGGTTGAGATACACTTCCGGAAATGTGAGACTACTTGGGTATACTGATGTTGATTGGGCAGGCAGTGTGGTGGACCGAAAGAGCACTTTCGAGTGCTATTTCTCTTTGGGATCTTCCTCGATATCTTGGATGAGCAAGAAGCAGAAGTCAGTGGCTTTGAGCATCGCCGAGGCAGAGTACATCGCTGCTAGCGTGGCCTCCTATAAAGCAGTCTCGTTACGAAAGCTCTTCAGTGAGCTGTTTGGATTTACATTGGATACCACTGTGATTTTGTGTGATAACCAGAGCGGGATCCGTTTATTAGAGAATCCCGTATTTCATGATCGTTCCAAGCATATCGATATCAGGTACCACTATATTCGAGATATGGTGCAGCGAGGAGCAATAAGGCTACAACATATCAGTACAGATGAACAAGTTGCCGACATTTTGACAAAGCCCCTAGGAAAGGTCAAATTCCTGATTTTCCGAGAACGACTTGCTGTCGTTCAAAGACCCTCTTATGAGGGTCGAGTATGATGTATTGAGCTCTGGGAGCTCCAAGGGGTCGCGGGGAACTTCTTGGAGCAACATGTGACCACAGGGCGACTCACCATCCCCTGGTGGTGCACTATGTACAGGGTAAAGGTTCAACCTTCCCCTGTGACACCCCATGGCGACTGTGGAACATGATGATTAGTTCTCGTGTGGGCCAGGATGATTCGTTCTCCATGGCAACTATGGAGCAGGATGATTAGTTCTCCTGTAGGCCAAGATGATTAGTTCTCCTTGGCATCCACTGGATAGGATGATTCGTTCTCTTGTGGACAAGATGATTAGTTCTCCTGTCGAGGCATCCTACCCATGCAGTCTAGGACTCATGGGAAGTACCTCTCATCTGATCAATGAGCAGGGAAATGAGGATAGGGACCATAGTAGTACTATCGATGGACGCATCGTTGTATCTACCGTACTCCCTATGCTAGGATGACCTCCATTGATCTGGGATCAACGATAGTGATCTGGGATCAGTGAGAGTGGTTCACACTCTGAGACTGACTTCGAGGCAGTGGAGGATGGTATGATACATCCTCGATCATTTCTTTTTCTTCATAGTTCGAGCAAAGCATAGCAGAGTAGAGTGGGGTCAAGCTGTACAGGACAGTGCATTTGATGGATGGATAGCAGCAAAGGTCTGACGGATTGCAGATGAAGTTCTCCCTAGTTGAGAGGGAGTGTTAAAATTGGCAACTAGGGCCAAACTCCATGTGGATCACCTTATTTATGGCTTCTGATATTTTTCCTAGATTCCTCTCATCGAGAGGTGTAAGATTGATGTAAAGATCATCCAATTCCGATAAGTATTTATCGAGATATGAATTTATTTTGATTATGGACAAATTGCCAAGGTCGGCCAGCAAACTTATGTAGGCTCAGAAGCCCAACAATCACGTCTATTCATCCTCAACGTTTGCATATAAATACAAGGAGCATTCTCCTCATTTGGACAATTCATTCACTCATCTTCTCTCTCTCTCTCCTAGACATAAAAGGAGCCTCTCTCTCTCTCACACGTGTGGCTAAAAGGAAGACGTCCTAGGGCAAGGAAGACGTAGAAAGAAGGATGCTAGGGCAACAGGTCATCTCTTTGACCAGCGTTGACCAAGCATTGACCATTTAGAAGTACGAAGTGGGTATGGTCGCCTCACCTAGGCAGGCCACAATTTTTGGCACGAAAACCGAGGTGATCTGACCTCTAGTTTGACCGATGTTGACTGCCCTAGTTTAGGGATGCAAGTTGACTTCAGAAATCTGCAAATTGACTGTACTTTTGGGGCTGTTCAAGGGTTGTTTCTTCAAGCTGTTCGAGGACAAGTTGACCGGAAATTGACCAAGCTTTTTAGAGGTCAATTTCAGCTAGTTTGACCAAGTTTGACTTTGTTGATCTAGGGTTTGTTGCTGCTGATATAAAATTACAGAATTCAGATTTTGCACTATTTCTCTCTGCTGAAATATTGAAGATAAAAGAAGATTTGATCAAAGGGTTTCCCCGCATTGGGGTTTGTCCCTGGCTAGCCGCCACATCTTATGTCTCTTGTCTTGGCTTGTTTTTTGTTAATCATTTAATGTTCTATCTGCACTTTACTTAATATATATGTGATTGCTAATCTGTGGGTAATAAGAAGAAAAATAAGTAAATTGCTCTAAGCATAGAACATACCATAATTTAACAAGATTGGAGCTTGGGATTGAAGGCCAAAGAGGTAGGATCTACACTCTAATCTAGCATTTTTTTTATGTTCATAAATAAATAAATAATTCTCTATTTCCCATTCCCATTCCATTTTTTTGCAGACTCAAAACTTCAAATTTCAAACATCATGGTTATATGGCTTGGCATTTTCTTCTTCTTGGTTCCTTTTTTGGTTATTATGGTGTTGGAAAGTAGGAGGGTTGATCATGATGAAGAGGAGGATGAAAAAGTGGGTTATAGTGGAATTGATGAAAACCCTGAAAAGGAGTACCTTGGTGAGGAGGAAGAGAGTGAACATGATGAGGGCCAAAAAAACTAAACAAGACCAAACCCCATTGTGGAAATATGTTTCTAGACCTGAAGGAGGGAAAGGGGGTCGAACCACTAAATTTGCATGCCCCCATTGCAACAAAACTTACACGTGCTCATACACCCGTGCTATAAAGCACCTCTGTGGGAAAAGGCCATGGGATGAAGATAAACCAATAGGAATCAAAACTTGTGCAAGTGTGTCAAAAACAGATAGATCCAAATACATAAGGGAAGAAGAGGAAGCCCAATACAAATCTAAAAAATCAAAGGGTTTCTTTGAACATAGCTCACAATCACATCAACATGCACAAAGAACTCCTTCAACATCCTCCCATGGTAGTGGATATGGAGACACAGGAACAAACATCTCTTTAAGATGTAGAACCATATCAAATTTCCTTGACAAAGGGTGTAGGAATGATGTGGATTCAAAAATTTACTAACTTTTCTATGCATGTGGGATACCATTCAATGTTCTTCACTCACCTTATTGGCATGAAATGGTTTCTGCCATAAATGATGCCCCCAAAGGATACCAGAGCCCTGGGTATGACAAGACTAGATCAATTGTACTTGATCATGAAAAAGCAAAAATATCACATTCTTTGAGTAGAATGACAAATTCTTGGACTCAGCATGGGGTGCCCATTGTATCTAATGGATGGACAAATGTAAAAGGCTAGACATTGAGAAGTGTTTGATAATGTTGCTAATTGTAAGGCAACGGGAGCAATTATTGAGAATAAATACCCCAACATATTTTCGTCTAGGTGTTTGGTTTACATAATGAACCTTCTAATGCATGATATTATTAAGAACAAAAACCAACAATACAAATGGATTGGTGATTTGTACAAGAGAGGCAAACAGATGATAAAACTTATTACAAATCATAACAATACCCATGGGTTTTTCCGCAGTCACTCAAGATTGCAGTTGTTGAAGATTATGAAGACTAGATTTGCTAGCTATTACCTCACCTTCAGGCGCCTTTTGAAGGTAAGAGAGTCATTGGCTAGCATGGTATCAAGTCCACACTAGCAGGTATTAAAGGACAGGGCTAGAAATGCAGCTGTCAAGCAAGGTTTTGAACAAGTGGAGGACACTGCTCTTGATGGTCACTTTTGGGCACGTGTGAGGCAAGTAATGGAATTCACCATTTTATAACATGATTCATTTTGCAGATACAGATAAACCAATGATTGGGGAGGTGTATCAGCAAATGGATACCATGTTGGGGCAAATAAAAGATATTGTTCAGAAAGATGATCCCAACTTGTATACGTTGATTCACAATTGTGTGTGTACACAGTGGAATAAACTTAATGTTCCACTACATGCTTTGACGTATATCCTTATGCCAAAATACTACTCTCCATCTTGGTTGGCCTAACCTGCACCTGGAGTGAGGTTAGGGTCAAACCCCATACAGATCCAAAGGTATCTACAAGATATATGCAAGCATTAGACAAGTTGGTACTTGACAGGGAGGAGTGTGCTAATCTGTATCTTGAATTAGGCAGATACTTCAGTTGCACTGGTTTGTTTGGTTCTTTGCATGCAATGGAAGATAGAGACATATTTGATGCTCTCACATGGTGGGAAGCATATAGCGGCATGGGACTTTTGCCAAAATTGGCAAAAAAAAGTTCTCTCACAGGTTGTAAATACTTCTTCTACAAAGAGGTGTTGGAGCACCTACAGCGTCATACATAATGGGAGAAGAAACAGACTCAATGAAAACCGAGTAGAAAGCTTGGTTTATGTGCACTACAACTTGAGGTTGTTGAGTTATTATTGTGATCAGGCTTATGAGGATCCAACATATAAAATTTGGAACAACCACCCAGAGGATGATAATTTGGAGGATGGCACTATACATCTTGAAGAATTGGAAGCAAAAATTATGAGAGATGAAGATGAAGCAACAGCAACCATGCCACCCCCACCATCCAGTAACAATGTCAGTGCTTGAGTTCCAAGTATTGCTCTATTGTGGCCACCGCCTCCATCTACATCCTCACGTGGAGGGCATGTTCCTTCTAGTTCTGGTTGTGCGATTGTGCGGGAGGAGACTCCTAGAAGACCACCATGACCTACTCAGAAATTCAACATTTCTCGTGGCGACAAGAGGAATCTATAGATAATATATTTACTTGTCTTTTCTAGTTTCTAGTAGTTTTAATAACTGTCGACTCTTTCATATTTATTATGATATTTTTTGTGAACAATATATGACAATTTAAGTTTGAAGTTTGAAGTTGGCAATGAGTACTAAGTGAACTATTCAAAAATCATGAGAAATTAGTCAGTTATGACCACCTCTCATGGAAATGGTCATACGTGAATGACTTACTTAACGCAGTTGAATCCCAAAAATGATATCCAATATAATGCACTGCGTAAAACCCCTAACACTTAAATTCAAAAAGAGTGAAGGGATCTCTACTTGAATGGTTCATGAGGCTAAGGTTTTGCAAATGGAGTAGCAAGCTAAGTGGGCTTCATTGTGGGGAATACTCCACAGTTAAGCGTGCTTGATCCAGAGGCGATTTGGGATGGGTGACCTCCCGAGAAGTCCGGGTTACCGGGTGCAAGCCTCAGAAGTGATGATTGACGCTATGTGATTCATTTCACTAGTTTCAATCCCACTTCTTCACCCCTATGAGCATCACCCGATGCAATGAGTGCTAAGTGAACTATTCAAAAATCATGAGAAATTAGTCAGTTATGACTATCTCTCATGGAAATGGTCATACGTGAATGACTTAACACAGTTGAATTCCAAAAATGATATCCAATATAATGCACTGTGTAAAACCCCCTAATACTAAAATCTTTCCCGACTACTATGTTGCCTCTCTGTAAGCTCTCTCCGCCTCTCTGTCAATATTCTCCATAAAGTCCTTCTCCCAGATTCTCACTACCCCTCTGCTGCAAGATCTCCCCAATCGATTTTTCTCCTGAGAACTTCTCACCTCAGAAAATCGATTTCCTCAATCTCTTTGTGTGTGTTTCCAAATGAACCCCAACCCTCCATTTTATACTTTTCCTGTTGAGTCTTCAACAGCCGAGATTAAGTCTCTAATCAACAGCTAAGATTAAAACATGACTTGATCTGCCTTCTAGATCATTCTCACCCATATTTTGAGTAATACCCATTAATATTTTACCTAAGTTTAGACTTAGGGACACCATTAAAAATATTAATTATTTTAATAAAATACAATTTGGGTGGAATTTCACCAAACAGTTTTTCGGTTCTTTAGAACTCATGTGCCTTAGCCTCTCCACCAATTTTCAAGGATAGAGCACTTTCGATGCTACCAAAAGCTAACATTCCCCTCTTTATGCCATGTATTTGATCTAACATAATATTGCAATTAATGTCCCATATAAATAGAAAAACAAAGGATCGTTGCTCTAAGCTCTACATAAGGAACCATGATTCTTCAGTGATCTATTTGAGTTGATACTGAGCCTCATCATATACATTGGGTTGCTGCAAAGAATCTTTTGAGATATCTTCATAGTCCTATCAATCATGGACTAAGGTACACTTCCAAGGATCTGAAACTACATGGAATGTTGATATCGATTGGGCTGGCAGTATGATGGATAGAAAAGGTACATCAAGGTACTCCTCTTTGGGGTCTACTTCAATTTATTGGATAAACCAAAAACAAAAGTTTGTTGCTCTAAGCACCGGAAAGGTTGAATATATTGCAGCTAGTATGGCCTGTTGTAAAGTTGTTTAGTTGAGGAAGCTCTCCAGTGAGCTATTTGAGCACGTGCTCGATACCACCGTGATCTATTGTGATAACCAGAGTGGGATTCCCCTTTCAGAGAATCTCGTGCTCCATGACCGCTCTAAGCATATTGATATTAGGTCCCACTTTATCCCGAATATGGTACAATGGGGAGCAACAAGGCTCCAGCACATCAGGACTAATGAGCAGATTGATGACATCCTCATGAAGCCCTTGGGGAAGGTTAAATTCTTAACCTTCTGAGAGAGACTTAGAGTTGTGTAAGGACACTCCCATGAGGGTCCCGCTTGAGTTGGACATTGAGCTCTGGGAGCTCCTAGGGGCGTGGGAGACTTCTTGGAGCTATGAGCGACCATAGGGTGAGTGGTTCACCTTCCCCTATAGGTACGTTGTGTACAGGGTGAGTGGTTCACCTTCCCCTGTGATACCCCATAGTGATATATGAGAGTATAGAGTGAGTGGTTCACCTTCCCTTATAGGTGATGATATATGCATAGGATGAGCGGTTCACCTTCTCCTATCACATATGAATAGGATGAGTGGTTCACCTTCTTCTGTGGATGTCCCAGCATACATCCTACCCATGTAGTCAAGGACTCATGGGAAGTACCTCTCATCTGGCCAATGAGTTGGGAATAGTGGATAGGGACCATAGCACAATATATGGATGCATCATGTATTGCCACTACATGGACTCGTGGGAAGTACCTCTCATCTAGCCAATGAGTTGGGAAAAGTGTATAGGGACCATAGCACAATATATGGATGCATCATGTATTGCCATACTCCCTATGACTAGGATGTATGATGTTCAACAACTTGATCTGGGATCAAGTCTGGTAGGGGTTCTACCCCTGGACATGAGGACATGCCTCTATCATTCTTGGTGAGGGTGGCAAGGTCTTGTGACCCACCCTCTTTTGATCCTTAGAGTGTGATCATTTCCCTTGTGGTAAGTTGATCTCGCCTATTGGATAGAGGGTTGAGTTGGGCTCCTGGATGTTGTTCCAAGTTGAGAAGGGCTCCCTGATGTTGTTCTGGATTGAGCTAAGCTCTCTGATGTTGTTGTGGGTTGAGCTGGGCTCCCTTGTGATGTCAGATTCCTCTTCTTCTTTAGATTTGAGATTCCTCAACAAATGGAGATGGGTCGAAAAGAGGTATGCCCTGATGACAATAATAAACATTGTATTGATCATTGGATATAGGGTGGAAGCTGGATGCTCCACTATGATGATAACTAAGTTGAGTTCCCCTATGATGGTTCTTCTTCTTCAGCTAATAATCGAGTTATGATGAGATATGATGGATGTCTTTCATATGTCTTTGGGACTAATAGGGTTTGCAGGGTTAATCTCCCCTATCTTTGGTTATGGATTCCTCTTCTTTCAGGATATGATATGAGATTGTTTGTTTTCTTCTGGACTGAAATTTGCACTCTTGAGATTCGTCATGATGCAGTTATGATGAGACATGAGCCTTATGATGGAAATTCCTCCCTAGCTGAGAGGGAGTGTTAAATTGTGGGGCAGTTTCGGGAAGAATTTCCCTAATTGCCAAAGATGAAATTCAAAATTGGATTGGCATAAATTTTGTATTTTGAAAATGTGAATTAAAATTAATAAGTGTTTCCCACCATCAATATTAAAAAATTGGTCTTGGAGGTAAAATCCTTTTAATTTGAAATTTAAAATCATTTTGAAGGTCGGCCTCATGTCAGCCTCCTCCAAGGGTCGTGACCCTTCATCTTCAACAATGACTATAAATACCCCAATGGGGTGATCCTCAAGAACGTGCGAAATTGGTCTGCAATTCTGATGGGATTTTGATCTGATAGTTTTCGGTTCTGTATCACCTCGGATGGCTATTTGTTTTGAGGATCTCAGATGCCTCATTTCTCAGTTATGGTTTTGTACTAGCACAAAGCATGGTCTTCTTCGCATGACACAGAATATGATCTTCGCTTGGCACAGAGTTACAGTCTCTTCTCACTGTTTTGATATGGCATCTATGTGTTCACTCTATGACATCTTTATGATTTGCACTATGGTATCTCAGTTGTTCGTTCCAGATGTACTGTTTGTGTAGTTTACAGTTGGCATCACCGTTGTACAGAAGGTATGGCACAGAGTTACGAATCCATGAGGTTCATCGTCTTGGTAGTGGCATGGTACAGCTTTGTGATAATATTGTGATGGTTCTACCTGCGCTCAGCTATATCATTACATCGCTTCTATTGGCATTGTTACTTTGCTATGATATGACTGTATGGCAATCTCGCACCTCTCAACAATATATGACATCCATCTGGTTTAGATCCTCTGCATATGTATGTATGGCATTATCGAAGTTTATTTATTTTGCTTCAGACTCGTATCTTCAGTTCTGGTGTATGTTTGGTATAATCTCCAATTATAATCTCCAATATATATACTTGATCTCACTGCAACAAAGTAATACGATGGTCTCAGCACTCTGATGTATAGCTGATCCCTGCACTCTGTGGTATGGATATTCGCACACAGTAATATGGGTTATACAAGCAGTTTGTCCCGGCATCCCTATAGTCTCAGCATCTTTATTATATGGATTTGCACTAGATGAATATAGACTCTATGTATGGTATATTGTATATCATCACAGATGTAAGCTAGCAGCATTGGCTCCACATTCCTTGACATCACAATTACAGTAATATGTATGGCAATGAAGTAAATCAGTATTCTCAATAAGACTTGTTCACAAACTGTTAAACACACATGGGGAGCGAGAAAGATGTAAAAGATAAATCATGCAATACAATTTTTATTAACAAATGATATACATATATAGTATATTATGTGACCGTTGGGATTCACATCCCAAGGTCCCTCGGACTGCTTTTGTCCATTCGACTTCCACACTAACCCATTTAGGATTAGGTGTCCAACATTCCCCCCCTTAATCCGAAGGGTTATGTATGAGTCCAAGAAGAGAGCTGTAATACAAAATGTGC
>APFE030170898.1:101219-128894 GCA_000404065.3 Pinus taeda
GCGCATCCTTATCAGTCGACCTCATGCCATTTAACATGAGTAAAATTTGAATTATAAAAGAATACAAAGGTATCTTCCTCTATCTAAAGTTTTCTAAGTTTGTTGTTTTATTTCAAAATAAAGGCATATATTTTCAAACTTTTATTTTTAATCTCAATTTTTCCTTCAAGTGACACGTAATCGTTCATAGGGTATATAAAACTTGGAAGAGAAATTTAACCTATTTCAAGTGATAGGCCATCAATCATAACAGAGTCAACTCATCTTGTGAAAATGATGAAATACTGGAAGACAAAGAAACTTGATTTATTAGTTACTTTTGATATAGTGTCTCTCTTAATGAATATTCCCATTAACAAAGTCATAGAGGTCATATTAAGTGTTTCAGACATATAAATTACAACTATAGTTGAAATTTGCCTCAAATAAACATATTTTAGTTTCTCTAGGAAAATCTACAAGTGAAAAAAAGGTGTTACAATAGGTGCTCATGTTTCCTTTGTCTTCCTTAACCACTTATGGATTAATATGAGAAAAATAAAATGAATTCTTTCACTATAAAACCTAAGAAGTGGCTAAGGTATGTTAGGTATAATCATATGGAGATTGGAAAAATTAACGAACCATCTTAATTACCAATCTCAACACATTACGTTTATAGTGGAAAAGGAAGAGAACAAGAACTTTCCTTTCTTAGATGTGCTTATGACTAAGAATCAATAAAGACTCCCAACCCACCAAGTATATATATATATATACACACACACACACACACATTGAGCAACACCGCTACTTGGCTCAAAATATGGGATTAATTAGCACATTGGCAATATGAGCCATAAGGATTTTTAATATGGACCACTTGGAGTAAGAAATTGACTATCCTAGAAAGATCAATAATCAATGAATATTTTTAACATCAAATTGACGAGATATGAGATATTTTGGAAATCACTAAGGGGCAAGAAAAAGGAATGAAGTACAAATAATGGTGACCCTAGAATTACTCTTCGTTACATCTGCGACATTACTGATAAGATTTCCAAAAATATAGAGGAATTAGAACATAAGAGTATTATTCCCTCCACCAAAAATACTAAGAAATATGTTGGCCTTGACAAAGTACCTGATTGATCCAAAAATTCATAAAGAACTACATGCGATTCCAAGTTTGTGAGGGAAAGTTTACATTGAACAAACATGTCACACATTAAAGTTTAAGTTAAAAGGGTTGTTATTAATATATTCTTTGAAAGGATAAAAAACACTAAGTGATAAGAAAAGAGAATGAAATACAAATAATTATGATGTTAAAACTAATCTTCCTTACGTAGGAAGATTTAGCGATAATATTTACCTAAATATAGAGGAAGAGGAACGTAAGTATCATTCTCTTCTGAGAAATATGTAGCCCTCGACAAAATACTCCATTGATCCAAAACTTCATAAAGAGGCAATGTGATCCCATGTTCGCTAGGGAAAGTTGACATTGGGGAAACATGTCACATACTAAAATCTACGTTAATAGGTAACATTATTAATATGTTTTAGAGAGAATTAAAAGTTGTGTCCAAGCACCTTTTTTCCCCTTTTTAGAACTATAATGAGTGTGAGATATTGTCATGGTCATTGTGTGAGGTAGGGATTGTGTGAGGCATATGAAAAGTAGATTCTAGATCACTTTTGGGATAGTTTATATCAGGCTTAATTGATTTACACCCTCAATCTTTGCATATAAGATTCGATGGAAAATACACCCTACACAAACAAGCTCATTCTCACTTCATAGGTAACAAAAAAAAATGTTAGCAAAGGTTTCATACTACCAAAAAAACTATTTAAGCAAATATTGAAAATCGAAAATTGTAATAAAACCAAAATTGAAATAATATTTCAGATTGGAAAGAATCTTGGTAATATGTGGTTTAACATCTTAACTATGAAACATCTTTTTTGTTTTCTTCGACTCTTTATTTAAAACTGAATCTCCTGAATCTCCTTTTCTTTTTTATTGAAGATTCTTCAGGCTAACAAGTTATATTGCTAGAGTCTTTCCTTCTTTTTCTTTTGTTTCTCTTCAAAATTTGGAAACTTTGATTCTCCATAAAATGAACCTAATCTAAAGTTCAAAACATGAAGATTTACCGTTTGTTTTCCTGTAAACGTTTGGTTGTTCATTACTTCGCATGATGGATAACAATGTTGCCGGTCTGCCGGAAAGAAAACCAAACCAGTAACACAATTTCAAGACCTTGAGATTAGATTGATTGTTCTTGACCATAGAATCTGAAATAGCAAAAATATTTTGCAAACTAGCAAAGGAAGAGAGGGTTCCAGCCATTGCCTTCCAAACCAAAATAGAATAAGCTCCAAAGAAATAAGGACTTGATGAGATACATACAACATATTTAAGACCATCATGGGAGTATGTAGTCGGACGAAACTTAAACAAATACGAAGCCAAGCCGTTCCTCGAAGGGACAGGATACCTGGCGCCACATTGGAGGATGTGCAGCTTGGATGGCCGTGAATTGTGTGGCCACATTCGTTGAAAGCAATCTCGCGTACTAAGCAGGACCTACCCACCAGCCACAGGATTGGAACTCCCGTCCTTGAGAGGCGCCATGAACTACCATTCTTTCCACTGAATTGCTAAGAAACATCGTGCGCGAGGACGAGAGAAATATTCTGATTTGGCTTACAATACCTGCTGGCATTTGAGATAATGCACACATGACTTCTATGGAACCGATTAACTATCGAGAGGCACGAAATCTCCAACCCAGGAGTCTCAGGCTTACCATAAAGATTGGAACCCCACTTTTAAATCTAAGAACCAATCTTATCCCACCTTCTGAAGCAGGAGAATGTAAACCACGTTCTGGCGTTGTTTAAAGAGCCAACTTTCTCCCCAGGTGAACAAGAAGCCCGGAGCCAAAGTGACTATGGAGGTGACACTTCTTACGGCCTCCGAAAAGTTGAAATTATGCACGCTAGCCTGGACGAGAGACGAGTTGAAAAGAATAGACTGACAGGCCGACTCGGTCCCCAAGGTATGCAAGAGAGAGCACTCAATAGAAGGGAGTCCAGTGAATAGTGAAACGCCACCCCAAATCTCCATGTCTGAGACATCCACATTGCACAACACTCCTACTATCAGTCCTGCTAACGAATGCATTGTGACAGAGATGACGACCAGCATTGATACTAAAATTCTTCATAACTGAATGCTCAGCAAAGATGGTGAAACAGCCCTGATTTAACACCGACATATTGAGATGAGGCTACCTCTTTTGTTGCCACAGAGTGATCAGCGTGTTCATGCTCGTGGGAGGCCATTTCAAATAATAAGTCGCCTCCATCATGAGGTAATTAACCTAGTTGTCATGCCCAACTGCATTCGATGCTCTCCTGCAGCAGATGTACTACCAAGGGAAATGGAAAGCTACATGGCTTGCCCATCCATAATGTTCTATGATAACCATGCTTCACTTTAGATTAACACAAAACATTAACTAAAATTTAATATAAATTATAATGTAAATATTAATTCTTATAGATTTATCTAAAGCAAGATCTAACTTGAGTAAATTAATTTTTATAGATATATCTAAAGCAAGATCTAACTTGAGTATAGAGGGATTAAATTTATTTCTTTACTATTGAAATTGCATTTTTGAATGTTATAGAAATTACATATTTGTATTAAAGTATTTTATATTAATTCATATTAAAATATTTTCATATTAGATATTTTATGCTGTAGTACATTAAAATATTTTCTTTTATATAAAGTTGATATCATGTATTAGAATATTTTTGAAAAAATGTATCTTTTAAAGATGTTATTCATATATTTTTTTACTTCTAATTACTTTACATGATATTAGGTCATATGGAAAACTAATTAAAAATGCATGACATATATATTTTTCTTTTTTATTTTAGCCGACATTGCTTTTTTATTTTGAGAATATTTTATTTTTATTTTAAGAGGGATGAACATACTTACACATGGCTTTCACACATCGCTTTCACACTTGGCTGTTGAACCAATATAGATGCATTTTAACCACAAATCTACCAAGTGCTTAGAGGGATCAAATCTCAAACATGAAAAAAACAATTACACGTCAATTAATCTATTTTAGTGCTTGGTAAATATGTAATTAGTATAGATCTATAGTGATAATTTTTCATTTTTTAAATTGTATTTTTTTGATATTTTATCATTAATAATATTTTATATTAAAAATTGAATGAGGTTCACATTTTATTTATAAGTAACTATTTACTAGTTTTACCTTTAATTATTTTTCCTTCAACTAAGTTACTTTATATACCCACACCAACATATATAAACACGAACTCCTATGAGAGAGAGTTCATATTGATTTTAGCTATATGAATATTCAAAAGTTATATATATATATATATTATAGTATATATATATATAATATATATATATAATATATAATATATATATATCTTTTTAAAAGTATATAAAAATTATATTATTTTTAAGAGACATTGAAATGTTGTATTTACTACTTGAAGAGTGAAAGTGAAATATCAACAATTGGGTTAATTGTTGTGTTAGTAGATTTTTAATTGTTTATTTATATGGTTATTTATTTTTTTATTTTTTTTGAAAATGATTTTTATTATTTTTTTTTATGACTTGACATACTTACACATGTCGCTCATATTGGATTGTAGAACCAAGATAGATCCATCTAAAGCACATATCTAACATGAGCTAAGAGGGATAAAATTTCTTTCTTAAGTGTTGAAATTGAATTTTTGAATGTTATAGAGATTACATAACATGTGTATTAAACCATTTTATATTAATTCATATTAAAATATTTTATTCATAACTCACATTGGATATTTTATTCTATAGTACATTAAAATATTTTCTTTTAACATTTTTTTCTATATATATATATTAAATATTTTTACTTATATTATATATACTATAAATAAAAAGTTGATACATGTATTAAAATATTTTTGAAAAAGCATAATGTTTACAGATCTTACTCATATTTTTTTACTTCTAATTAGATTACATGATATTAGGTCATATGGAAAACTAATTAAAAAAGCATAGCATATATATTTTTTCTTTTTTATTACAGATGTCCCTCATACTAGCTTAGCTTGTACAACCAGCCTAGATCCATCTAAGCACAATCTAAGCACAATCTAACATCCACTGAGATGTAACACCTAGTGACACACTGAAAACTATGGTTATTAAGTTTTATTTGCCACTATTATTTTATTTTAGTTTATTATGAATTGTTAAAAAACATTTAGGTTGAAAAGGTGGAAGAAAGGTTGTTAAACATTAATTAAAAGATTCCGATTCAGTTGAGAATGGAACTAGAAAAATCGGTTTTATGAACTTTTGCAGTTACAGATAGTTCTTTCACTCTTTTTCTTGAAAAGGGAAAAAGAGAGTAACCACTGGGGGTTGGAAGGGGAGAAACTTTACTATGAGAAATTTCATTCCCATAGGTGAGCAAGTTAATGAGTGGAAAAGGAGGTACACTACCTGAGGCTAGATTAATTTCTTAATGCCATTTCATTCCCAGAGGTGAGCAAGTTAACGAGTGGAAAAGGAGGTACACGACTTGATGCCGAAGGTACCAAACAGTTTGTCCTTGACAACAGTGGAAGAGCTTGGAGGGGGATTGATGTAATTGCTAGATTCAAGGTTGGGTGGAGAGATCTTCTAAATCAAAGGAATTTAGGCTTGGATTATATTCATTTAGATAGCAGATAAGTACTTATCATTGTGTTAGCATCTATTTATTATTTTATGGTAGCAATTAATGTTTATTGTCATAAAGGAAATTTAGTTTAGCAACTTAGAATGTTGTAGTAGTATTCCTCTACTATAGAAATAAACATAAATTAAATCTTTAATAAATTCTATACACAAAGGAGAATACATAGTTTCCAGAATATATAGGATAAAAATAAGTATCGGTGCTTTTATGATAGTATTATTTACTTGAAGAATTCTAATTTAATCCTAGAGGGATCACGAGTCTAACAAAAAAGCATTGATACAGAGAGCTATCATTCAAATCTAGACTTGTTGTATTTAATAGGTCTACAGCCCAACCATAAAACAATTATGCTTCATAATGAAATTGTATACCTAGATATAATAATAGATTTTTTGAAAACACTAGAGAGATTGTTGTACATTCGTAGCAAGCAAGTAAATAATTTATATAACTATTCAAGTCACATTTGAGTGAAGATTTGTATATAATGAAGGGTAGAGATTCAACCTCAGTCGAGTTCTACAAGAACCCTTCTAGAGCCGAATGCCTAGGCTCGTTAAAGCCTCAAACCCTCAAATATTAGAATAGAGGCAATATATCAATTTTGGTACACTTCAAAATCATTCACAAAAATCTAAAACAATGATTCCTTTCATGCAAAACCTCAGAATATTCTTGTCCTTGAAAACAAACTTAATCAACATGTATACATGATAAGGCTTCGTAATATTTGTGCATAAGAGCCATTAAGTTACAACAAACAAATGAATACCCAATCACCATTCGGTCTCCCTTAGAAATCAAACATAAACCAAAATAAAAGTACAAATATTGGGCTCGCCAACTCTAACTTTAATTGAAATCAAATAGTTAAACCATCGAGCAGGGTTATTCCGGCCACAAGGCCCATTGCCATTTTTTTATACAATTTCAAGCTCTCTGAATATAGGAGTAAGCTTATCAACTCAATGCAAGAGGATTTCTTGGCCAACCCACCTGGAGAAAGAAGACACAGTAGTTTTAGAATGTGGAAGCCCTAGGAGGTCATGCCGCAAGGTCAAAAGGAAGCCATCAAATTATTACTTTCTCAAAAAGAACAATAAAAGGAGATCAACTCTAGGTTAAAATTCCAGAACCAAAATCAAAGGACAAGAACATACCTTACCTGAAGCAAGATAGGCACTCCCCGGGGTTACAATCAAACCCTGTTGCATAGCTTGGAACCCTTAATAAAATACTCAGGGAGAGGAAACCAATTTAATAAAAAATGGGTGAATTGGCTACATTTCCACGACAGGTGAAACTGATTTGCTCCATCTGGAGTTCACCCTTAACGAACAAACCCATTTTGGAATCAGTAAAACCCCTATGTAAGAGAGATAGTGAGGAACCCCATCTCCTCTGCTTAAACAGGAATGACAGAATTGTCAATAGAATGTTTAAGCTTAGGTAGTGACTTACCTTACCTGAGGGAGAAGCATGCAGCCTTAGCAGGATAGGGACGACAAAATCCGAACCAGAACCAACAGTCTACCAACTGGACCGCAGAATGGAAGCACCACAGATAGAGGTAAGAACAAATGAGTATTCCCTTGCAGTTAAAGGATATTAACCCTATCCATCAACCTCAAGCAACAAGGACTTTGGATCATCCGAGATCCAATGACAAGGACCACACGAGATGTATGGTCTGCCGAAATCTCAGAATGACCAAGTTTAATGCAAAGATGTGAAGCCAGTGATGGACGGGATGAAGAGGATAGCAGAAGGACCTCGGGGTTCTCCCGCCTTAATGAGGTGGATGGCCACAAGGTAAGTACTAGGTCGACAAAATTAATTTCCACCTTTAGTAGAGATATGTGGACTCCAATAGAGATTGAGTATCATCTTCCCACATGAAATATCCATGTAATATGTGTATACTGTGTGTAGTGTAATTGCCATTGATATTAGTCAAGTCATTTTCATAGATTAACTCTTTTATTACGTAATGGTTAGAGATTTTTTTATTTTTTATTTATTTTTATTTTATTTCTTTGTTTGTTTATTTGTTTTTTTTTTTTAATATATATATGGATGTTACAAATGGTATTAGATCCCAGGCTCAAATACAGAGAATTCTATGTTATTTTAGTGCAATGCATTAAGTATTTCGGTAATCATGCGATAAAAAATTACATAAACTGGGTTTAGATGTATATGAACACAAAAGATAGAGAAGAAAGAATAGAAGTCAACACAAGACAAAAAGAATGTAGAGAAGCTCCAGACCAAAAACACCTTATGGGGAGACAAACCCAGAACTATGGGTAGAACTAGGAGAGGAATCACGACAAGCCAATGCTGCTCTGCTGGAAACTGTGCAACAACTACGAGCAGAAGTGATGAACCTGGGGATGGACAACGAACGACTAAGGAAAGAACATGAGAAGATCCTTAAAAGCCTGTCCAATCGACAAAATCAGCGTGGTCTTGACTCCAATATAGAAAACAGAGAAAATTCCCCAACTACCAGCAATGGGGAGGATAATGTGGAATCCACAAAATGCCATAAGGGGGAAGAAGAAGGGCGTTCAGATCACGTGTTCAATCAAAAGAGGACATAAAGGCATAAGAAATAATTACAAGGTGAGTTAAAGAAAATCAAACCATCGTTGTTTGAAGGGGAATCCAAAGAAGCAACAGAAGCGTAGATGATCAATATGGGTAAATATTTTCAGATTTACGAGTATACTGAAAAACTTAAAGCTCGACTAGTAGTTTCCCAACTATGGGGAAAGGCCACCCTTTGGTGGGAAGAAATTTAAACCATGAGGAAGATAGATGAAGGGCAAGTAACGTGGCAGGAATTTTAAAATTTTTTTAAAGATAAATATCGAACTAAACATTACTATGACGAAAAGTCCAAGGAGTTCCATGAGTTAAGGCTAGAAGCCTAAACCATGGACAAGTATGTGAAGTGGTTTAATTCCCTGTTAGAGTATGTTCCATATATGCAACAATAGAAAGCTAAAATTCAACTGTTCATTAGTAGCTTCCCAAATTTCATGAAGGAAAAATTAGAATTCGAGTATACTAAAACAATGGATGATGTCGTAAATAAAGGCTGCATCTGTTATCAGCAAATGAAGCAAAAAATGAAGGACCTAAGGGAGCAATTGGCAAGAAAATGAGGAACATACCACCAAACATGCAACCAAAAGTTGTAAATGGCAGACATAATCAACAAAGGGATTTTGGAAAATTTGTAAGAAATATACCCAGAACTTAGAATTATACTAAGAATAGACAACCAGAAGGAGCTAGCAGAACTGTTATAGACCAGCCACCGAAACTGCCACTGTCAGGTTGGGGATGTGGGGAAGCACATTATTACAAGAACTATTCACACAAGGCTCGAACTGAACAACTGTCAAACATGCAAGAAGCATCAATCGTGGGAGATATTGCAAGAAGCATGCCCAAAATCAATGCTGCCTTGGACGATCATCAAGCGGAGTATCAACGCACTATGATTGAATGTGAAGGTATGATTATTGATCAACATATTTATGTTTTATTTGATCTAGGCACTAGCTTAAGCTACATTAGTCCTAATGTGGTTGAAAATGTAAATTGCAAAGGAATAAATTTAAGAAACCTTGGCTAGTTCAGTTAGCCACTGGGACAGAAAGGAAGGTGTTTGCAAAAACATAAAACTACCCTATAATAGTTTCAGGATAGCTAATTCATGTTGACTTGAACATCCTTCCTTTAGTTTCCTCTGATGTATTGATAGGAATGGATTGGTTGGAGGGTCACTGGTCTCTAGTGGATTGCAAAGAAAAATCAGTCAATTATCTTACCGAGTCCAGGCAGTGAGAAGAAATTCAAGGAATCAAGAAGAATGTTAAACTACGCCCTATTACAACCAACCAGCTTGGAAGATGTATAAGGAAAGGCTGCTAGATTTATGTTGTCCAAGTAGGATACAACAATGATAGGAATAAGATGACCTCCTTAGAGAGCATTCTTGTAATTCAAGAATTTGTGGATGTATTCCCTGAATCCATTCGTGGGTTGCCACCAAAGCAGGACATTTATTTTACCATTGAGTTAGTTCTTGGGTTAGCTCATGTTTCTAAAGCCCCTTACTGCATGAGCATTCCTACATTAACATAATTGAAAATGAAGCTTCAAGAACTGTTAGATAAAGGTTATATCTACCCTAGTGTGTCCACTCGAGGAGCACCTGCACTATTCATATGAAAAAAGGATGGGACATTAAGCTTATGCATCGATTACTGTTAGTTGAACAAGTTGACCTTAAAAAACAAGTATCCTTTACCACGTATAGATGATCTATTCGATCAAGTACATGGAGCTAGCATATTTTCCAAAATCAACTTAAGGTTCGGCTACCATCAAATTAGAATAAAGGACAAAGACATCTGCAAAACTGCATTTCAAACTCATTATGGGCACTACGAGTTCGTGGTACTGCCTTTCAGCCTTACTAATGCTCTGACCACTTTCATGAGCCTGATGCATGGCATTTTCCAGCCATTTTTGGATAGATTTGTACTAGTTTTTATTGATGATATGTTGATCTATTCAAAAAAATTAGGAGGAACATGAGCAACACTTGAGAACATTATTGTAGGTTCTACGTGATAACCAATTTTATGCAAAATTCAGCAAGTGCGATTTCAACAAGGATCAAATCCAGTACTTAGGCCATGTAATTTCAGTAGAAGGTATAGCGGTGGATCCAAAAAAGATCAGAACTATCATGGAATGGAATGCACCAAAAAATGTTGCTGACATAAGATCCTTTTTGGGCCTTGTAGGATATTATTGCCGATTTATCAAAGGATTCTCGAAAATAGATTTTTTGATGACCTCATTGTAGAAAAAGGGGTGGGATTTCCACTGGACATCAGAATGCCAAGAAAGTTTTGAGCAACTAAAGAAACTTCTCACGACTGCACCAATGCTAAAAGTAGCAGATCCAGAAAAGTCTTTTGTAGTATGTACAAATGCGAGTAAGGAGGGTGTCGGTGGAGTATTAACTTGGGAAGGAAAGGTCATAGCCTATGAAGCACACAAACTGAAGGAGTATGAATAATTCTATTCTGCTTGTGATATGGAGATGAATGTAGCAGTGCATGCATTAAAAATGTGGCAACACTACCTTCTAGAAAAGAATTTTTGTTATTAACTAACCATATTAGTCTTACAAATTTATTTAACCAACCCAGTTCAAATGCTCGGTAGGCTAGATGGACCACAATCTTGAGCGAGTCTGACTTTGACATGAAACACCTCAAAGGAAATGAAAACCGGGTAGTAGATGATTTAAGATGAAACGTACATTGCATTTATGAAATACAATTCATCCAAGCACAATATGACCTGCAAGAGGTTATCCGACAGGCTTCCCTCAGAGACCCGAAATAAACATTCTTATGGCAGCAAGCTTCGGAAGATCAAGAAAAAGGGAGGCAGTCAGAGTATGGAATTAACCCTGATAAATTTTTAACATTCAGAAATAAGATTCATATTCCCAACCAAAAGTCTGTCAAGAAATAGTTATTAGATGAGTTTCAAAGAAAACCTTACGCAACTCATCCAGGATACCAGAAATTGTTTTCTTCTATCAAGAAAAGTTGTTTCTAGCCCGGTCTAAGAAAATATGTGGTAGAATACTTTTCCAAATGTTTAGAGTGCCAATTGGTAAAGGCAGAACACCAACATCCTGCTGGTTTGTTACAACCCTTACCCATTCCTGAATGGAAATGGGAGACAATCACTTTGGACTTTATTACTGGATTACCTCGTACGAAAAAAACATGACTCAATCATGGTTGTGTTGGAAAACCTGAACAAAACTGCTCATTTCATTCTTCTAAATTCCACTTATAAAACGATGGAGATTGCAGACATATTTATGAGGTAAATCTTTTGACTACATGGGACACCCCGAGTAGTGATCTTCGACAGGGATGTAAAATTTACATCCGCATTTTGGAAAACCCTCTTTGTGGGATTAGGCACTCAAATTCAATTCAACACTGCCTACCATCCACAAACAGATGGCCAGATAGAGCGAGTGAACCAAATCTTAGAAGACATGTTGAGAATGTTTCTAATGCAACAACCCCAAAAATGGGAGGATTACCTCCACTTGGTGGAGTTCGACTAAAATAATGGACATCATGAATCATTAGATATGAGCCCTTTTGAAGTGCTATATGGATGAAAGTGTCGGGTACCCACGGACTAGAATAGTCTAGATAACAAATTAGCATTGGGTCCTGATATGTTAGCAGAAATGGAAGCTACCATAAAAAAGTTTGCCAAAATTTGAAGGCTACTCAAGACAAGCAGAAGGTGTATGCAGATAAGAAAAGAACCCATAAAGAGTTCCAGATAGGAGATCACGTATATTTGAAGGTTAAGCCCCAAAAAAACACATTGCAATGGAAGGGTTGTGAAAAATTAACATCACGGTATTGTGGGCCTTTTCAGATTCTGGAATGAATCGGAACTGTGGTGTAGAAGCTAGCACTCTTGGGCCACATCTAAGTCCACAGTGTCTTCCGTGTATCATTATTAGAAATATATATATACGAATCTCGACATATTATTAACTAGGAAAGCATTCAGGTAATGATAGAATGAAATATAACTATTACTAATTATGGTTTATAAAAATTTTCTGACAAAGGATTATAAATGTGCATGTAGAACCCAAGGGAGAATTTCTAGTAGAGCCTCTTCATATCCTAGATCGGAGAGAAACCACCCTGCGGAGGCGATCCATCACCCAAGTTAGAGTGCAATGGAAGCACTTTGACCTGGATGAGGTGACTTGGGAAGAAGAGGAAGCCATGCAGAAAGTCTATCCTACGATGTTTACTTAAAGAAAGAACACCATGGACACCGTTCCTCTCAAGGGGGGGAGCTGTAACACCCAGTGACACACCGACAACTGTGGTTATTAAGTTTTATTTACCATTGTTATTTTATTTTAGTTTATTCTGAATTGTTAAAAAACATTTAGGCTAAAAATCCAGAAGAAAGGTTGTTAGACATTAATTAAAAGATTCTGATTCACTTGAGAATGAAACTAGAAAAATCAATTTGATGAATTGCTCATGAAAATACTTACAGATAGTTCTCTAACTCTTTCCCTTGAAAAGGGACAAAGAGAGTAACTAGTGGGGGTTGGAAGGGGAGAAACTATACTGTGAGATATTTCATTCCCAGTGCTGAGAAAGTTAGCTAGTGGGAAAGGAGGTATGCGACTTGAGGCTAGATTAATTTCATGATGCATAAGGTACCAAACGGTCTATCCTTGACAGCAGTGGAAGAGCTCGGAGGGATTCTGGACATATTTGCTAGATCCAAGGCTGGGTGGAGATATCTCCTAAAATCAAAGGAATTTAGGCTTGGATTATATTCATTCAGATAGCCATATAAGTACTTATCATTGTGTTAGTGTCTATTTATTATTTTAGGGTAGCAATTAATGTTTACTGTCATGAAGGAAATTTAGTTTAGCAACTTAGAATGTTGTAGTAGTATTGCTCTGCTATAGAAATAAACAAAAATGAAATCTTTAATAAATTCTACACACAAAGGAGAATACATAGTTTCCAGGATATATAGGATAAAAATAAGTATTGCTGCTTTTATGATAGTATTATTTACTGGAAGAAATATAATTTAATCCTAGAGGAATCACAAGTCTAGCAGACAAGCATTGATACAAAGAGCTATCATTCGAATCATAAAACAATAATATGTCTATAACCCAACCATAAAACAATTACACTGCATAATGAAATTGTATACCCAGATACAATAATAGATTTCCTGAAAACACTATAGAGATTGTTGTACATTCGTAACAAGCAAGTAAATCATGTATATAACGATTCAAGTCACATTCGAGTGAAGATATGTATATAATGAAGGGTAGGGATTCAACCTCGATCGAGTTAAACAATAACCCTCCTAGAGCCAAATGCCCAGGCTCATTAAAGCTTCGAACCCTCAAATCTTACAATAGAGGGAATATATCAATTCTGGTACACTTCAAAATCATTCTCAAATATCTAAAATAGTGATTCATTTCATGCAAAACCTCAGAATACTCTCAACCTTGAAAAAAAACTTAATCAACATGTATACATGATAAGGCTTCGTAATATTTGTGCGTAAGAGCCAATAAGTTAAAGAAACCAAAATCCAAGTATAAATATTGGGCTTGCCGACTCTAACATTAATTGAAATCAAATAGTTAAACCCTCGAGCAGAGGTATTCCGGCAGCAAGGCCCAATCCCATTTTTTTATATACAATTTCAAGCTCTGCGAATATAGGAGAAAGCTTATCAACTCGATGCAAGAGGAGTTCTCGGCCAACCCACCTAGAGAAATATGACACAGTAGTTTTACAACATTGAATCCCCAGAAGGTCATGCCGTAAGGTCGAAATAGGAAGTCATCGAATTATTACTTGCTCAAAAAGAACAATCAAATGAGAGGAGCTTTAATTTAAAATTATAGAACCAAAATCAAATGATAAGAATAGACCTTACCTGAAGCAAGATCGGCACTCCCCGGGGCTACGATGAAACCCTGTTGCATAGATTGAAACCCTTAATAAAATAATCAGGAAGAGGAAATCAATTTAATAAAGAATGGGGGATTCTTCTACCTTTCCATGATAGGTGAAGCCAATTTTCTCCATCTAGAGTTCACCCTTACTTAATGAAAAAACCCCTTTTGGTATCAGTAAAACCCTTGCGCAAGAGAGACAGTGAGGAACCCCATCTCCTCTACTTAAACAAGAATGATAAAACCATCAATAGAATGTTTAAACTTCGGTAACGACTCACCTTACCTGAGGGAGAGGCATGCAGCCATGGCAAGAGAGGGACAACAAACTCTGAACCAGAACCAACAGTCTACCAACCGAGACGCAGAGTGGAAGCACCACAAATAGAGGTAAGAACAAATGAGTATTCCCTCGTAGCTAAGGGGTATTAAACCTATCCATCAACCTCAAGCAACTGGGATAGTGGATACTCTGAGATCCAATGACAAGGAGTGCACCAGATGCATGGTCTCCAGAAATCTCAGAATGACCAAGTTTAATGCAGAGTTATGAAGCCATCGATGGATGGGACAAAGAGGACAATAAGAGAACCTTGGGGTTCTCCCACCTTAATGACGTGGATGGCTTTGAGGTAAGTACCAGGCCAACGGAATTAATTGCCACCTTTAATAGAGATACATGGAGTACAATAGGGATTGAGTGCCATTTTCCCACGTGAAATAGCTGTGTAATATTTGTAGACCGTGGGTAGTGTAATTTCCATTGATATTAGTCAAGTCATTTTCATAGATTAACTCTTTTATTATGTAATGGTTAGTATTATATATATATATATGGATGTTACATGAGAGGGATCAAATTTCTTTCTTTACTATTGAAATTGCATTTTTGAATATTATAGGGATTACATAACATGTGTATTGAACCATTTTATATTAATTCCTATTAAAATATTTTAGTCGTAACTAGCATTGGATATTTTATTCTATAGTACATTAAGATATTTTCTTCTCTCTCTCTCTCTCTCTCTCTCTCTCTCTCTCTCTCTCTTCTTATATCTATTATATATATATATATATATATATATATATATATAATGTGTATTAAAATATTTTTGAAGAAGCATAACGTTTAAAGATCTTACTCATATTCTTTTTTACTTCTAATTACTTTACATGATATTAGGTTATACGAAAAACTAACTAAAAATGCATATCATATATATTTTTTTCTTTTTTTATTATAGCTGACATTGCTTTTCTATTTAGAGAATAATTTTTTTTAGGAGGGATGAATGTACTATGCATTTTAACCATAAATAAGTGCCTAGAGGGATCAAATCTCAAACATGAAAAAATTACAGGTTCATTAATCTATTTTAGTGCTTGGTAAATATGTGATTAATATAGATCTATAGTGCTAAATTTTCATTGTTTAAATTGTATATTTCGTATTTTACAATTAATAATATTTTATATTAAAAATTGAATGAGTTACAGTTTTATCATTAATAATATTTTATATTAAAAATTGAAGGTGTTACACATTTTCCTCTTATTAAGTAACTATTCTAGTTTACTTCTAATTACTTTTTCCTTTAGAATTAAGATTAACATTAATAGGTACACATATATAAACACACTTTCTATACAGAGAGAGAGTTCATACTAAAATATATTACTTAATATGGATACTCAAATAGTTTATTTAAGTTCTCTATTGAGATATTTATAAGAATAACTACTCTATATATATATATATATATATATATAATATATATATATATGTATATATTATATATGTATATATATATATGTATATATATATATGTATATATATATATGTATATATATATATATATATATATATATATATATCTTTCTAAAATTATATTATTTAAGATAGACATCTAAATATTGTATTACTTGAAGAGTGAAAGTGAAATATCAACAAGTGGTTTAATTGTTGTGGTAATAGATTTTTAATTGTTTATTTATATGGTTATTTAATTTTTTTTTTTGAAAATGATTTTGATTATTTTTTTGAGGACGTGACATACTTACACATGTCGCTCATATTGGATTGTAGAACCAGCATAGATCCATCTATAGAACAGATCTAACATGAGCTAAGAGGGATCAAATTTCTTTCTTTCACTTTTTGAATGTTATAGAGATTACATAACGTGTGTATTGAACCATTTTATATTAATTCATATTAAAATATTTTATTCATAAATCACATTGGATATTTTATTCTATAGTACATTAAAATATTTTCTCTTAACACACACACACACACACACACACACACAACACACACATATATAATATATATATATATAAAGTTGATATCATGTATTAAAATATTTAGCAACGTTTAAAGATCTTACTCACATATTTCCTTACTTCTAATTACTTTACATGATATTAGGTAATATGGAAAACTAATTAAAAATGCATAGAATATATTTTTTTCCTTTTTTATTATAGCCGACATTTCTTTTATATTTAGAGAATTGTAATGTAGCCTACCAGGAAAAATACCCCTAATCCCCCAAATATTAAAAATTTGCTTAGATATAATTAAGATTTCACGTTCCTTTCCCCTAGTTGGAATGTCACATCACTTTCAAGAAGTAGCCTTATACCATAGACGCATTAATTCTTCTTCATCGAATGATTTTATAAACACAACCATAGTTGGAAGGAAGGGGGAGTCATAACATGCAAGAATAAAGCCTCTTGTGACATGCATGGTATCAATATCCTTAACCCTTAGATATAAGGCTACAAATTACTTCTTAGTTTGTCTGCATGCCTCTATATCTCATGCCAATAACTTTCCTCAACACTAGTAAATCTTGGTTACCATAATGCATGCATAAACTTTATAAATTCAGTAATTCAAATAATCACATGCAACACTTTCATCACATCTACTCTTTGATCAGATTTCTCATAAGTGTTTTCATCCACCTACATAAGGATGCATTGAGAACACATGCATATTAAGAATCCATCATTTCCATCATAAAGATTACTCTTAAGCAACTAACAGAATGCAAATCAAAAGTACACATGCAATAGAAAATCTGACCATCATAGGTTATTATGTTATTTACATTATACTATAATGATCCACAAATATCTGCCACTATTTTCCATGTTAACCAGAGGCTTTATATAGGATTAAAGGTTCCTTCACTAACATAAAGAAGATCTTCATTACATTCATTTGGTATCCTACTCATTCGTACGAATAAGAATGGAATCCATCACATGAATATAGATAGCATCATACTAACACATAAGCCAAGGCGATGCAACATATCCAATATTGAACCAAAGAAAATAATCACATGAAGGGTAAGAGACTGACATACAACCATTTCATGCATGCGAATCTATCTAAACAATCACTTGGAGGGAGGAGCACCACCACCCAACCATGAATCACCTATGATTCCCCCTGAGCCAAAGATCTTGCAAAGGATCAACTATCCTTAATTGATCAATGAACTAGGTATTTAATACTCTCTTTCATGATTTAGTTACCATTAGTAGCATCCCACTTTTATGGATTTTTCCATTTGCCTAGGTCTTTTTCAGAAAAGATTGTCTTTATCTCCCATGAGGCTTTTCCTCATAAAATATTGTCTTTATCTCCCACAAAGTTTTTATGTCCAATGGATCTTTATCTCTCATCCATCCGATGGATCTTCAATCCATCCAAGCTTATCTAGAATCACATCCAAAAGCTTTATCGTGAAAGATTCATCTCTATCCCATTCCTCATGCGATTTGCCAAGAATTTCCTCCCTCTTGGTGCTTCACCCTCCAAGTGATTAATTTTATTAATTTCTTTAATAACACATTTGCTTTTCATATTACACACCACCTAGCTTTCCTCAACTTAGTTTTAGAATAGTTTAACCCACAAAGAAGGGTATCACACCTAGCTTTCCTCAGCTTAGGTTTAAACTCATTTAACACACAAGGGAGGATATCACACCTAGCTTTAACTCAACTTAGGTTTACAATACTTTATCACACAAGGGAGGGGTGTTAAATACTCCCCCACTTAAATTTTACGCCATCCTCGATGTATCAGTGCATCATGTCCTCATTTACAGGTAGCTTGTTTCTAAATCAATAGCCCTCATGGCTCTACCATCTGATGCAAATTTTCTGATGTACATCGGTCACAAGGAGTGCTCCCAGCACATCTCCTTCCATAGCTACATCGGTCTTAAGGATTTCTCTCCTTTCACAGCTACCTGTAACATTGTTTTCAAAACATTTGTGAGAATTTATAGATGCAAAATTTTAACTATGATAAATATCATAATCTATTAATTATTATTATTAAAGCGTCTATTGCTTATCATTTATTTTATCTGAAGAATGCATGTTTTCTACTTGCATTCTTTCAAGCCTTTGTGCTCTTGTTGAACAACTACTTCTTGCAGTCTCTCTGCATACAATACATTAGTTAGCATATTTTCCAAATTAATATGCCTGCAAGGTCATAACAGATTAGTTCACATAACAATATATATCCATCATATATATTCATCGAAACTATATGTATGCCAAACTACAATTAACCATGGTTAGTTATACCAATTGTACTTAACTTTTTATGTGTAACCTCCAGGTCGGTTGCCTTCCTAGACATTTATGTAATGTGTTCATACATATCTGAAAAAATGTGTATTAGATACACTAATATACATATTATTTCCAATCATATAACACATGTAATGTTACAGGTACCATATCTACTACTGTACATAGTACCATCGGTGCTACTACCCATCGTACCATTCCCATGGTATCAACTGCATGAAAAAACTGTGTCCACATATTTTCCTACCATGTTAGTATCATACAAAACATTCATGTATCTTTTTTTAGAAATTAAAACAACCGTTCTAAGTTGACAATAATTTTGTATGAGTACGTTTCATTTATGTAATCAGAGAAAGTTTTGTCAAGTGAAAATCATTTCCAAATTTCATTTGGTTACAATATCAATAGTATATTATGCATATTATAATTCATATGCCTTATCATTATGTGTAGATTTTAGCATGATTCCTCCCACAACAAGTTTATCTTGATGACCCCTTAACCATGCTTATGATAACAATATAGCAAACAATCCATGATAATGCATGAGTATATGTATCATACAATAATAAAACAATAATACAAACATGGAATTCCTCTATTGAAGCCATCCATAATGTTAATATCATGATGATATTTGTCAATTACATCAATGTTTAAAATTCTTACAAGATTTCTCATTCAACATTCTCATAACACGTTCAAAATCATCTACTAATTGTATCCTACCAATAGGCCATATTTATCATAGAGGCTCATGGTTAGTACCTAACAGGGTAAGCCCTCTTGCATAACCATAGTAGAAAACTACAATTTGTGTGTAACCTTTGTCATAATAGTAATTATTAATTGTTATACCTTGTTAATTTCATTGTATCCACAGTTTCTTATGCTATAAAAATTCGAGAGTGGATGATTATTCTACCATCATTACACCTTTCTCACCATAAGTATAATATCCTATGACATTGATCTTCCCAATCTATCGTCTTCCTTTTTCGCCACTTGTTTAGGGAAAATAGTTATGTAGGCCTTAATGACTTGATTATAAGGATTTTCATGTAACAGTAGGAACTAATACCTACTTAATTAATCCTCCAATATGACCATAATTCTATCAAGGTGTGATTAATCCATTGTTTAAAATATGAAAATTTCTCATAGTTTTTATCTCATTGTTTCTTATCATAATCACTTAATAATATATGTATGCTAAAAAGGTTTCACTGCTTAACTACGATGGAAAATTTATTATAAAATAAACCAAGAAACATCCATGTCTTAAATGCAGGACACACTTGCCAATTATGCCAATATTAATAAGAAACAACACAATACTCACAAGTTCTCTTGGTGTAAACATGACATATTCATGAGTGGTACACCTTGCTTTCTTATCATTTGTACATGATAATTTATGCTAAATATTACCTTAGATATAATTCAAGCAACTGAAAGTTCTATATATGGATGTAAAAGTGAATTTCTGCATACTTTCATGACATTCCATGGAAAATATAATTTCTTCCACAATTCAAGGTATACATCAATACCCACCTTTAATTATCTACAAGTACTAACTTTTGAATAATACTATATCATAATCATTTTTGTTTTTCAATTAGAATCTTATCCAAATGATAAGTTCAATGACGAGTCCAGGAGGTGTCTCAATTCCTAACATGGAAGGGTTCCTACTTATTAAGTATTAACTCCAACACCTTATCTTTATCTCCACAAAAATTTTCATACTATTTAACAGTGACTTATAAGCTTAACACCATCTTCTTTTCATTTAGCCAAGTCTCTACATCGTACTTGTATAGGTGTCAATTTTCTTTATTTATAATTTAACCATCCCAGACAATTTTTTTTAATCAATGTTGTCATTCCTTACATCTATTTCTATTATCATATGAAATAGAGATTTCTGGCTTCAAAAATCAAGATGATTAAATTCAAAAATTTTCGACTCAATCGACTAGCATGTAGCCCTAACCATTATTGTGAATATTAGTAAACAACAAACATGAGCACAAGTTTAACAAATATTTCTCTTATTTAATTGCTATTGTCTTTGTTTATCTTCTGTGTTTTTGACCTGATTTGAAATCTTACTGTAGCAAGTCTACAATAGATATCTACATAGTTCAAGATATCTTCAATGCACATAACCAATTTGTTTAAGTGGGTGTAAGTGTGAGGACATACCTCCTCCATTGGCCACTCACATATACGTAACATTATACTCATATGATATTCCTTATAATTTATGTGATGATCAACTGTAGATCGCAGAGCTATCCTCAATGGGCATAAGCACGAGAATTTCACTGTAGGAATCATTAATTTGGTTCATAGTTTATAATTGAAATTTGACCGTAGTCACTAATACCTTCAATTCAGCTATTACATGAACATTAATTGCTATAACCCCAACGTGGGTCTGTGATGTGGTCTTTGACTTCCTTAATAAGTCAATTATGTCAGCTCAATTGTTAAGCATATTCTGTAGCAAGAATTCTTAAACAACATTAATGGTTTAACCTTCAAGCACAATAAATATTGAACATTTAGACTTAACAATATCTTGAAGTCTTTGTAGAACATACACATGCAATGCAGTTACTACTGCCCAATTCCCACGATGTTGTCAGAGTAATGCTGACACGATTATCTTTTGCATAACAAACCTTCTATTCATAAATCCATATTGAAATTACATATATATCATGAACCTTAAGCTATAAGGTGTCGAGCATAAAAACTTAATTATTTATCTATATCTTCCTAAGTCTAGCGATTTATTATCATAGTATCAAAAAAATGGAAACGATTTATTATCATAATAGCATAGAAATAGCAACATATATACTAATGCATCAGTTAAAATATTAAGTTCCTCTACTACTTGATCTTGGTCTACCACAAGGTATCACACTATCACATGCATTCATAAAAGAGAAACTAATACAATACATTTGTTCATATATATATATATATATATATATATACACACACAATATCTCCAACCAGAACCCCACAAATGTATCCATGACAACTACTCAAAATAAACTTGCAAGGCCGAGTCATGAGATAGTGTTCGCCTTCTATCCTCTATTTGGAATCTATGTCATACTGCAGTAAAATCTGGCCACCATATCATATGACCTCTAAAGTGTAAAATTAGGGAGGGAAACACTGATCCAAATCTTTTGTCGTATGCTTACAAATGACTTCTGGAGGAAAGAACAATGGTTAGAATTTTGGAAGAGTCACACAACCCGAGAATCAACAATAAGGCAAGATATTTTAGTACAAGATTTACTAATGCGTAGTCTCTTCATATTCACGAGAGCCTAATGAAACGCAGAAATGAGAACAAAGTGTTCCAGATTTTTTCAAAGCAACTCAATAAGCCCAACCTATGGTGTTCTTTTACTTTTAGTAGTAGTCTAATCATTTGATGTCAAATACTTATCCTATGTTTATGCCAAATGCCACTATAATACTCAAGTAGCTGCACAAAAAATGGAAAAACATAATTGAGCTTTAAATTTGAAGGGCTTGAATTAAATCAATGTTGCTATACTGATCTTATTTCTATCCATTATCATTAATAATCCAAAACCAGTAAAATAAATAAACCTGCAGAATCAAAGGACATGATACACTTAAAAATATTAGCTTAAGAATATAATACTCCCAATTATGGTTGCCTTATGTGAAGCACCTCCAATGTCTTCACATAAGATTTTAATGAATAACATTTAATATGTGATATTGGAAATATAATTACATGTCCAAAGTATACTGGCTACTGATACCATGGTAGTAAATATAAAATCGGATGGCTTTTTTGTTGCATGTAATAAGGAATGTAAAAAACAATCACATTATATTGCTTAGCAAATGGTCATTATAGACATAGAAATGTTAATATTATGGTAACAAAAGTAAGGCTAACATTATTAGCAGCATTTGGCAGAGATATACAAATGAATTTTGTTCTTTTTTCCATTAGACCAGATTGCCACATAGGTAACAGGAAAGTAGAGAAAACTAATAAAGAATTGACTATTGTAGCTTTCATAAAGTAGTAAGTAACTATTGACCCTCATATGAATCTACGTGCAGTCTAGATGCTATAGCATTCTTATAGAAGTAATCAACTTTTGACCCTTAATCATAAGTAAAAATCAGATTCCACGGTTAAGCATTCTACATGCAAAGAAAATTTAATAATTCGTAATTTTCTTCTCCTTGATAATTCTACATCGATGAACTCTAGACATTCTGGAAAGGAAATCTAAGAATTTTTTTCATTAATATCAAGTCTTTACAACTTTAAAACTGCATTTACTAGTAGATGAAATTAGAGTCACAAAAATCTATATTTGACAGTGGCATGATATTAGCATTCTCTAACCACTCTATCATCTCAAGATCATAGCATCTTCCTTGGGATTGCTTCCTCCAAGAGATGAGTGAATTCAGATAATTGAAAACATCAAAGGGTTTGAGCACATATATAGTTGGTTCCTAACAACACTAATGCCATTTCAAAGCTTGAGTATTCAACTTGAAATTTGATCATTATAAGGTTGTTATTAACCCTTTATATTTTTTCTTTTCATTTCTTTGGTCAATATCTATATCCATTTATTGAGAGAAGTCTTCCCCTACAGTTTTGTCTCCATTACCATTTTTAACAAGCTAAATGGTGACCTTGCCTCACATGAAAATAAAATAAAATAATATAAAACAATAGGATTTATCCAGTTCTCATGTGGGATAAATAATTTTCACCTCAGAATGAAGTTTAGATACTAGTATCCATTCACCCTGTCCACATAGATCAGAGAGCATAGTTGCTATAGCTGAAACAACCTCTTTTTCTTCTTTTTTTATCTGCTAAGAATTATCATTTTCATGGTCCATTCTCCTCCATTTATCCCCCTTTATATCTTAATAATGTAAACAATTATATCAGACAATTTCGTATACCCATTTCATGTCTTGAGGATGTCATTAATTAACAACCTCCAAGTAAATGTAAGGAGCCACATGCCAATGACATGTCTAATAACCTTTGGATCTAAAGAAAAAGTTAAAGTGAGCTTGCTCAATTGGAACTACCACTATAATCACAAAATATTTGAACACAACAACAACATATATTTGAAGAGTTTACTACATAAAATATTTAGACGATGTAAAAACACATTAATGAAGATGCTTAAGATAGTATACATGAATCTTTTCAGGGTAAAATTAGAGTCTTACAGCTAAACAATCAAACCTTTCTTGGGTATGAAACAATTTAATGGAAACAAAAATTAACAATTTTGCAAGAAAAATAAGGATTTTACATTCCATGACATGTCCATCATTTAGACATCAAACTAGACAACATAAGCTCATGTGAAAATTAAATTCACAAATGAAATAATCAGATAAATAGGGGAAGTATCAACCTTTTCAAATTTCTTCAAAAGAATCCCTTTACAATAAAAATAAACTTGTAAATCAGAAAACACCACTTAGAAACATTAATAAGAAATAATTATTAAAATTAAAATATTCTTGATGGATATTGCCTTTACTATTTTCCTAACAGTAAATTAAATGCACTCTAATGTGCCTTCTTATGTGTTTCAATTAGCTGAACAAATGTCATATGTTTGTGTTTTTGTGTTTCAGTTAGCTCAACATATGTCACATGTCTCTAGAACCCTGCAATTCCTGGACAAGTGTTTTCTTCTATCATTTTATGTGCATGTGTTGTAGCTATAGTCACTTTCCATTAAAGATGATTTAATGAAGGGACTTGAAATTGGTTAGCTTGGTAGGTGATGCTTATCTAGCTACTAGTGAATATAATTTCTAAGCATTCCCTATGCATTGAGAGCCACGCCTCCCAAATGGAATAACCATGGTCAATGTCTGCATGAATCTATTTAAAAACATGAAAAATACATCGACTTGAGAAACACATCATTCATTTTGGAGCTGTGTGGCAAAGAATACATCCCCTTGAGTAGGAAATCATTCATTCAGGAGGTAGATGATGAATAATACATCTTCTTGAGCATCACATCGGTCTTTTCGGAGAGAGCAACACATTGTTCATTTGGGCACTAGGTGATTCAATAACATAGTTTCATGGGAAACATGTAGCTCTATCTTTCATATTGCATTGCGATCTGACATAGGATTCTAAGCAAGGATGAAACAAAGGAAGTGTTACAAATTAGCTTGAGGCAAAGTTGAGATGATAGTAGGCAGACAAGAATCCGGGGAGGGTATGTTTCCCTCATCCCTACTTTCAGTGGAAATGGGTCCACATTCACATATATAGGTTAGCATAACAAACTACTCCCTATTCGTAGACTACTCCCTATTCGTAGACTACTCCCCATTCATAGACTACTCCCCATTCGTAGATAGAAGCTCCCCAAAAGCAACACATGCCATACATCGATAAGAAATTCATTTCTAGATCTCTCTTTTCCAAACATGGCTTTAAGATGGTATTGACTTTGATTCTGAGAAATATATTATGACCAAGAATGGTACGACCATTCTTGAGCTCAAGATCTGAAACTGCATACTGAAAGGAGGGGAATAAACCCCACACTACTATTGGAAACACTTGGAACTACATCTAGAGGCACCAATAGGTCCCAGGTTAGTTTGACCTTACCAACAATAGGAAGGAGGTTAATGCAGTTTGGTTTCAAAGACAAAGGTGGAGGTAGAGCCAAGGTGACGTAGATGATAGAAGCATCACCTTTTGTGCTAGAAGTAAAGGTAATTTTCTTGATCCATGAATCACGTTGGGTAGGATAGCGCATGGTGTTTGGAGTCTGTAGCTTTTTTTGAACTAGACATCTGCTCCCCTAAGAGAAACCTAAAGGGTAAGGTGCTCAGGCTATCAACAATGCTAAATGTGATGGTCAAGGCCACTTCCGGGAGCTAAACCACCAAAACCCAGAAGTTGATTTAACTAAAGAATGTTATGGACATGCCATACATCCACAAAACATCACTTCCTTATCTCTCCTGTTTTGAGATCTCTCTTGTTCCCTTTTTTGGTTTTCCTCTAGAATAAACACAAATATGATCCTCCCATTCTCGCTGGCTACACAACTAGAATCCTCCCGTTCTTTTCAGCTTCCATCTTCCAGCTACATAACTAGAATCATCCCGTTCTTGCCAGCTTTCATCTTCCATAGGCACCTCTGATGCCACTGTAGACGCTGCAGCAACTTGCATTCACAAGTGTCAACCTTAGCGACTATACCCACTCGACCGACTAAGTACAATACTCCGCTTGGCTCCCATACATTGATGCTCCACTTGCCTAGGTTACTTTCCATAACTATTGGTTCTCAGCTAGCCAGGGTTACTTTGAATACAACAACATTATTCAGATAACATTTAATGCTAGCATTAGTTTAGCATTTTCAAAAAATATTTAAATCGATGAACATAACCTATGGTTTTGGCCTCCCCACCTTGCAAAGAGGCGAAATAAGATGGTGAAATCCATTGAACCATAGCAAATATATTGTAAAGACATGAGAAGCCTAAAAACTTTAGGTTAATGAGTTGATTCGTTATACACCAACTAATGCTTATCGGAAGATTCTTATAACTGTAGTCCTATGCGTGACGAGAGGGACTAAAAAGACACTACACTAAATCTAAAAAAATATCTGTATAAGATTTTTTATTTTTATTTTTTAATTAAATCAAATGATAGGAGAAAAAGAATATTTTTTTGTTGTAATAAAAAATATTTAATTAAATAAAAAAATCTCTAGTCTTATAAAGAAAATTTTCTATAATTTTTTTATGAATAATATCATTTCTATCAAAATTACATGTTATTTGTGTTTAATTAAATGTTATTTATCTTTATTAAATTATTTATAATTTAATTGAAATATTATTGATTAAAATTTAGAGTAATGGTGAAGAGAAAGATAATGATAGTGATAGTGCAGTGTTTTTCTAGTACCATTAACATAGCAAAATTAATGATAGAAAAATAACACTTGAGAATTCTGTATTTTGATATTCTTAGCGTAACTTACGACAATAGCATAAGTAATCTTTGCATCACTCAATATTAAGAAACCATCTCAGCTAGCTCACAAATAAATTAAAAGGAAAAGAGAATGAAAAAATTAAAGTCATTATGGTATTTTTGTTATCTTTTCTAAATTGAATATGAAAGGTTTTCATATAACCAATAGAATTGAGACTAAGTTATTAACCATGGAACTAAGTCTCAAAATGATATACGGTTTGTGAACATTTCTCAAATTATAGTATAATAAATTATTTGAAACTAAGATATTAACCACGGGGCTGAGTTTCTAAATGTTATACGCTTTGTTTCAAATTATAACATAATAAATTATAAGTAAAACTTATGATAGGTTGTACTTAACAAATTTTAAAAGTTAGCTTAAAATGTTTAGAATTAGATGGATTTTGAAAATGTTATGATAGGTTGTAATTAATGGAGACGGAAGTGTTTGATGTGGGAATTTCGTTAAATTTTAATACAATTGAAATAATTTTTAAAATTTTATTTAGAGAGTAAATATGTTTAATAGA
>APFE030170901.1:0-10759 GCA_000404065.3 Pinus taeda
TATATATATATATATATCATGTCCAATATTTTTACAACACAAAATCCTAAAACTTGAGTGTTTTAAGTACAAAAATGGCTTTTCTAAGCCTCACTTTGACACTTGCTGGCCATACCCTACTCCTGCTGAGACTGCTACTCATGGTAACATATCACTACTCTATCTAACCTCCTCAGAGGCACCAGAAATCACACCGGCACACCCGCTGTGTGCCACTGCATATGCACCAGTATCTCTGTCATGGGAAGAGGCGACACACCCATGCTCAAAGCTTCAAGGTTCATAAAAACTTCATGCAGACTTTGTGTGTCATATCCCTCCTCGGTGGCTACCACACCCTCTGCTGCTACTCTAGCCCCAAGTAACTTATCACCTCACCTAGCATGGCGAGGAATACCCTCAGGACGTACCGGTGCCACATCTGTGTCAAGAAAATGCTTCATGTCAAAATTTTTTCACCCATAAAACAAAAAAAATTACATAAACTTCGAAAGAAAAAAAACAAAATTTTCACTTTGATAAATTATCTTAACTAGTGGACCCCCACTGAGTGCCGGCTAGAAATATTAGTTCCATATCCCCTAAATAGTTCATGCAAGCATACAGATAATCCTGAATCATGATAATTTGGCCAGTGAGCCACTCAAATAAGTCATCCTAAAAAAAATGTCTAATCAGTCCCCGTTTGGTATGAGGTGCTAGGGATGCCCATCGCTCCTGTTTAGGCTCTCTGGGATTGGCTATACCAAGACGCATGCGAGGCATCATCACAAGAACTCTCTCTAGTATAAAGGACACGATCAAAGTACCATAACCAAACTATCTTTCAACCTTAGTCTTACATGATGTCAACACTGCTTTCACCTAACGGAGGACTCCCTCACACCAGTTGAATACCTGCAGCTATAACTAGTCAAATTCTAGTAGCAACTAGGCCTTTGTCACCACATGCTAACTCTTAGAACCTGATAGGTGCACAATCATCCATAGAATTTACCTCATTGGTCTTGTTTTGATCCACTCTATTTGAGTCTTGTTGCTCACTAGCCGACTGTTATCTTTGGAATATGTTTGGACCAACTCCACGGTGGTTCTAGGATCTGATCTCCCTCCTATCAAGTTAACTCATGCACCTATGTACGATAAACCAATGAGGAAATATATTTCATCTCTCTCAATTGAGAGCTCATGGTCCCCAATCCTGAACACACCCTGTCGTTCATCCCACCATTGGATAATCCAACTGCGGAGATCCTCCTAACTCTTCATCAGGTCAAGTCTGGCATACTTCAACAAGTCACATCATTGCAAAGATGCCAAACATTGCAGATCATTTAGAATTTGTAGTTCCTTGGCATCATGAGCTCTTTCTCTCTATAGACTCATTTTGCAAGCTTGATTCCTGCATAACAAAACCCTTGAATCAATCTTTATCTCACAAAAATCACTATGAAATCAATAATACCAAGATCAACTTGCGCTTGGTCAGCTAACACATCCCTCCAGTTCCCACAGGGTATGCTAATTCCCCTTCTTTTAGCGCCGGGGGGGGGGGGGCGCATTTAATGCATCCCATAGCTTAGGAGACTGCGTTAGCTAGCCAAGCCAGTTAGGGATTCCTCAAAACTGCAAAATTGACCAACAAACTACCTGAATTAAGTATGTAAATGAACTTTAGGGATAAATCCATCTACTTGGAACTAACGGGACGTCGATTGGTCGCATGTATTGCTCATAATCTTTCTAGAGCACTAATTTTTCTCTCTAGAGCACTATCACCAACTTCAAACAGTGAAAATGAGGGCATGTCACCCTTCTTATAGTCACTTTGGAGGTATGAATCACTCTAGATAGTAATTGAAATTGAATATTTTCATTCCTATCTTGTTTAAACATGCACCATATTGATATTTTGTCAATTTCTACTTATGCTATGATGATATTTTTAGTTCCTTTATGCAGAGTGGACCAAGTTTGACTCTGGATGAGTACGTTATTTTTGGGATTTTTTCTTGCTCTTGAACTGAACAATCGCCGAGTTACCTTCTTCGGGCTCGTAAAACTCCTACAATGAATATATGAGCACGTTCTTTTTTATGTGATTTTTTCTCGCTCTTGAACTGAAAAACCCTCGAGTTACCTTCTTTTGTCTCATAAAACTCCTACGAAGAAGACCCGAGGAATTTTTTTAATCTATTTTTCTCACTCCCTAAAACTGAAAAAGACATATCGAGTTTTCTACATCTAACTCGTTAAAAATTTCTGAAGATCCATCAAGGTTTTCTTCATGTGACTCGTTAAAATTTAACAAAGAATATTGAGTTCACTTTGTCTCCTCGTACTCGTAACAAAATGAGGTAGAAGTCTATTGAGCATAGGTTTATCACTTTATTTGGACTCAATAGACTGAATTATGGAAAAGGAACTGTGAGAGGTATCATATTAACCCTTTGTCGCACCCGGGCATCAACCATGACAAATTTACCCCTTTGGAGTTTTCTTTATGATATTTTCAGACTCTCTAAATATGAAAAGACCATCGAGTTTACTTGTATGGACTTATTAAACTTAATTAGATGTGAAAAAATTGGACATAACAGTGGCTCAATATCTATATTATGAAGGATATTTTGACAATAGACAATCCCTTCAACATGGCACTCCCTCAACAAACCTATTTTGTCAAATTCTCGCTAAACCTTACCATCCTATGAGTTTAACCTCCATACTTTGATGTTCGTGCATCCCTGTATCCTAACATTCTTTGGTGTTCATTAGTCTAAGCTTCTTGGTAACCTTGATCTGTTGCTTCCTGTATCAACCGTACCATCATATGCCTGAAATTTCCCTCTGCCTATGTAACCCATTGCTCTAATCTATCTCCAAAACAATCATTTGTGTCCCATTTCATGTCAATTGATGTAGGAAACATCATTGGCTACATTTTGATAGATCTCTTCCTATCAACTACAACACTTTATCTAGGAAGCAGTTCTAGAAACATATCGGTACCCTGGAACTTGCAGTCCTAAGTGGCAGGTTACCTTGCGTTTAATTGGGGGTTTTCATCATTGGCTCCTAGTTAAACGATTCTACAAGTGTTAAACGATAACATTCTTCTCACACTCGATAAATTGTAATACATATCTTGGAGACCATCATCCTTATCGGTGACCAACCTCACATTTGTTAACAATTTTCATCATTCGCTGGCAATCAGACGATTTCTCACATGTTCGACTTCAACTTATTTATTCACATGTGCGGAAATATGTTGTTTAGATAAGCGACAACCAAGACCTTGGGTAGAGGCTTACATCACTCTGCCTTGTTTCCTCTCCCAAGTTGCATATATTGTTTTCAGAGACAACTCGTCAGATTGATCATATTATGACACAACTTCCACACTGTGCTTTTTGAGAAATCACTCTGACAAAGTTACTGAGCATGGGAATTCCCAACTCAGGACATGCTCTTATGTTTTTGACACATGTTGCTTGTTTCAGGTCTCTTGTAGTCTCAAATCTCCAATACTCTCTCTTTTCTACTACAATTATAAAGTATTTTAGCCATCATCTTCATCTTTGACCTCACACTTTAAGGGGAATCTGTTATACAACAAAATGAACTCCTCATCATATGAGAGGAGAAAGACACATTGGTTGGAATAAATACTTAAGTTACAAGCCTATTTTCCAGGGTAACGCACCCCATAAACATACAAAAGGAGTTATAACGCTCTCTAGCTCTCAACCAAAAGTGTTAATCCCTAGTTTAATGATTTGTTTTTCCTAAAGGGAAGAATTACTAGATTTTCATAAGGCTTGGAGGTCAAAACACTGACATCCCAATTTTCACTCAATTGTCAGCTCAAAAAGGAGGAAACCTATGCCTTATTACTTACTTGGGATATTTCTAATCTTATCTAAAGATACATGGAAAGGGAAACATCGATAAAGCAAGGCGAGTTCCTAGATTTTTCCTCATTAGAAACTCATGGAGGAATTGGAAAGGATGAGTCTCTCTCCATCTATAAATAGGAGGCTTGGTCATTATAACGAGGGTCAAATGGTTGTCAAAAGTTTGAAGAGATTAACTATTGTTATGTCACCAAGAAGTTGAGAGAGAGAGAGGAGTCAAAGGACTAGAGGAGGCTTGATCTAGCCAAGATGGTTGTAATCATCCTTCTTCTATCTAATAATATATACATGTTTCTATTTTGTCTACTTGATGGTGTTGATATTATATTTCTTTACATGTTGGTTCAATGGCACGATTGATAAGTAGCATAGATGCATGCTGGTTTATATTATCCTGTATATTAATGCTACTGTTAATGTTCATATGCTGTGAAGATTACATTTTGTCTTGTTTATGTGCAGGTTCTGATCTAGGAGTTTGCGGAGAGGTCTTCCACTTTTCCAAACTGAGATCTCCAACAGGACTGCACGAAGGATTGAGGTAACTCTTCTCCTTTTGCTTTATCGATCATGGGTTAATGTGAATATATGTATGTTTCTTTGTGACAGTTGTAGTTAATCTCAAACAGTCTGGCTTGGGTCCCGGGAAGACTCGAGAGGGTGTTTCATCCACAACCACATGTGCAATAAACCCTATATCAATTAGCAATAACAGTGCGACAGAACCGTCATAGGTGTGTCATGATATATTTGTCATAGGGCTGTCAGGATATCTCTATCATAGGGCTCAACATACCTCCTACATATCTCCTTCATAATATTTTATCATATCATAGATAAAAAGGCTGAAATAGGTCGCTGTCATACCCAAGAACTAAGGCCCATTAGGGCATTGTTACACGACAAGACTGAGGCCCGTTAAGTCGTTGCTACACCACAAGACTGAGGGTCATTAGGACGTTGTTATACCAGAAGACTAAGGTACAATTTCACAGACCTATAATATGGAATGATCATTATATAAATACTAGTTGACAATTAATTACAGGTCCTCATGTGCATTTATTTGAGTCACATAAAACCTACCTTTTACCCTATGAAATCCCTGTAATTTGGAGTACTATTCTTAAACATCATAAATATATATGTGAAAAATTAAAAATATTTAATTGTATTAATGTTACTTATGAGTAAGAAAATAATCTCCAAGTTGAATCATTCAATTTTTCCTTGAAATGAGGGCTGGGCGTGCATTTTTGTGAAGCAAACCAAAACTTCCCTCACTAAAATGCACACCTTGGCTTCCTTTATTGGCCAATCTGATTGATTCAAATTGTAGATTGTTTATTTTATTATTTTACACACTTTTTTGTTGTTATATATTTACTTTGAGCTTAAATATTTATACTTCATATTTCATACAACATTCTAAGTTTTGCTTCGACTTGCCTTATGTGAAAGTTGTATATAAGTGGGAAACATAATTATGTAGGATATTATTCAGACATGATGTAAGGTTAGATATTAAGGTTAGATATTTTCCAATCATGTCCCATTTCAAATTTCATTACCAAGAGTGTAATTGGTTTGGTTTGGGAGTGCATATTTGTTCTGACTTGAACATTGGCAAAGATGATGGATTGCTACATTAGCAGACTTGGATAGAGGAGAGAGTCAATTTTTTTTTTCCATGAGGCCTTTTAGGTCAAAATTATTAGTTGAAAATGCACATGAATGGTGATTAAATGTGATTCTATTATCAAGGGAAATGTTTGAAAATTAGGATGGCTATGTGGGATTGGGATGTTGGATACTTTTCTTGTAGAAATTTCAGCTCGATTATATACCTAGGGTCATAATTTTTTTTTCAACTGCAAATTAACATGATATCAATATTTCAAATAATATGACTAAAGTTAAGTTTTGTGTTGGATAGAATATTCATTGAAATGATATAATTGGTGTCCTAAACATTATTGACTCTGTTGTGTATTATAGGAGCTAGATGAAGCCATGACAATAGATTGTGTCATATCAAATGAGGACACAATGGATTACACGAGACACCAGGTACTCAAATTTTGACTTAACTTAGGAAAAATTGATATAATGTAATTTTGTGATATAGCCATCTTTTTTCATGATATTATTAAAATTTATAGTTTTGTTAGACACAAGTAATACTAAGAGCAAGGGGGTGAATCAAGATTACGAAAAAATGATAAAAATTTATGCAATTAAAACTTATTCATTTATTCACATCAAAAGATGTAACATGATAATTCACATGCACATGAAGAATAGAAACTATCATCACATGTAGAGAATTGAATTTTAGGTGGAAAAACCCCCCTCAAGGGAAAAAAAACCATTGAACTATTTTCTGCTTCTTCTTATTATCTATTGCTTCAAAATATTCTCATTTACGTTACATCAACTAGCCACCACTAACAATGAAGCACCCACTCCTTGATTGAATGAGAAATGTTGGCCACAACCAACTTGGAGCACCTACTCCATAATATAGTCAAATGAGAACACTCATGCAACCACAATTTCACACTCCAAATGAGAGAACAAATCTCCACACACAGTCCCTTCAAATTGATCTTTAATTTATGTACACAAATCTGAAACACTATCGATGAATAATTTTTGAAGCACACTGCAATACTGAAGCTCTAGACTCTCAGCTACAATAACTGGTTTGTGCACTTTCTCTCCATGCACACTCATTCACTCACGCTACTAGAGAACCAACGAAATGAAGAAATTTTCTTCTCATATTTGTAAATTCTGAAGATGGTTAAGTCAATAAATTCTTTAGATGATGGAGCTCACCGAAAATCCTTTTCGGATGTTTAATATTTTATAAGATAGGCTTCTTTATCTAATCAAGCCACTTTCTCCACTAAACTTTTTATATTTTCAACTTTGATCAACATCTAGAGGCCGCACGACTTGTCTTGACTTTTTCGGGAAAATTCTAATCATGAGCTTTGCCAAATACAAAATAATTTCAATTGCGCGCACAAAATCCATATACATTTTTTTTGTTTCCTTTCAACTGCACGGACATGCCTATAAAATTATGGTTGCATTTGCACACAGAGAACTAACAGGGTGAAGTCAGAGCCTTTCAACCACACACATAAGCCATCATCCATGCTGTTGGGGTAGAGTATGGTATAAAATAAAAATCTTGCCTAGAACTTGTAGCAGAGCATCAGGAGGTTGATATGACCTGCAAAGCATCCTTCCAAGCTCATATTGAAATCATGATACTACATGACTCAACAAGATTGAACACACATCGTCAACTTGACCTCTATTAAATATATAGCTCAACCTTAGATAAGGCCTTGTTACATCATGACGTCTCATCCACAGATCTTCTGAGACTGACAAAATTTTACATCATCATGATAGCCTTCAATAAGTACCGAACATGCTCAAGATGATACATAGTCACTCATGACTACATGACTTACAACAGGTGACATCAATGGTAACACAAACATGCCAAAAAACTCCCCCTTTGCCAAAGATGTCAACCTATAGCTTACGAAGATAATTATTACATTACATACAACAATATGAAGCTTAGCACATACATATCTCACACAACTCACTCTCTCTTCCCCTTTGACATTAATGAAAAGGGGTTCTACATGGAAAAAGAGAATACATAAGACAATGTGATACATCACCAATGATGAAGTACTTCCCCTAAAGGGATCCGATAAATACTTCCCCTGAGCTGCTGAACATTCTCCCCCTGAATATATTTGATACCACACCATCTTGAAGAAGAAATATACATTAAGAAGAAATCCATATTGAAATGAAGATGAAGAAGAAAGAAAACAATTCATAATTCTTTGAAAGGAATGAAAAAACCAACCATCACCCATTCTATAAATTTTGCAGCAGAAATTTCTCCTTGTGGCAACCATATGAAAATAACTAAATCCATGAAAAAATCCTAAATGCCTTTGAAAAGGCACAAAACCAATCTTCTCTCTAAGATATTCAAATTGTTCCCTTGGAAGTGGGTTAGTGAAGGTGTTCGCAATTTGTTCATCTGAAGCAACATACTCCAACCTCACAAATTCGTTGAGCACTTGTTCTATTAGAAAATTATATTTAATTGATATGTGCTTGGTCTTGGAATGAAGAATTGGATTTTTGGAGATGCTTATTGCACTTTTGTTGTCTACCATGATAGGAGGAGCTTCTTTGTACTCCATGCATGTCTTGAATAGTTTTCTTCATCTAAAGTATGTTTGTAAAAGAAGAGGCTGCTGCTATATATTCATATTCAATAGTGGACAAAGAGATAGAATTTTGTTTCTTTCTTTCCCAAGAGACCAAACAATCTCCCAAAAAGTGAGTTGCTCCTGAAGTACTTTTGTTATCATCAATATTACCAGAACAATCAGCATCTGTAAAAGTAATCAAATTGGAATGTTTACCTTTGGGATACCATAATCCATAGTCAAGAGTGCATTAAACTTACCTAAAGATCCTTTTTACATCATTAAGATGGGTTTCCTTAGGATTAGCTTCAAATATTGAGACCAATCCTACAACTTGCATAATATCAAGCCTAGAAGAAGTTAGATACAATAAAATTCCAATCATGGAAAGATACATGGATTGATTTACCTCTGGTGATTCATCATCTTTACTCAATTTACAACTAGTTGCCATAAGAGTGCATATTGGTTTGCAATCCTCCATGCCAAATTGTTTTAATTTCTCTCTAAGATACTTTGATTGAGAAATGAAAATGAATTTATCATCTTGAATAACTTGGAAACCATGGAATAAGGATAGCTCACCCAACATTGAAATTTAAAATTTCTTTTTCATTTCTTGTGCAAATTTGTGGCCCATCTCCTCCAAATCGCTCCCAAAAATAATATCAACTACATAAACAACAATTATTAGCAAATGATCACCTTCAAATTTGATATATAAATTGTTGTCCTTGGATCCCTTTTTTAAGCCTTACTATTGCATATGTTTATCTAGCTTGCATATCATTCCGTTGGAGATTGTTTCAAGCCATAAATGGCCTTTTTCAACCTGCACACTTGATTCTCTTCATCACCCATTAAAAAACCTTCAGGCTATTTTATATAAACTTCCTCTTCTAGATTACCATTCATGAAAGTTGATTTAACATCCATTTGGTAAACATTGATTTTATTGAAGCATGCAAAGGCCAAAAACATTCTTATTGCATCTAATATAGCTACAGGTGCAAAAGTTTCATCAAAGTCAGTACCTTCTACTTGAGTATACCCTTTGCACACAAGTCTTGCTTTGTTTCTTACCACCTTTCCTTCATTTAGTTTGTTCTTGAACACCCACTTGGTTCCAATGATGTTTTTGTCATTTGGCCTTGACACAAGCTCCCATGTATTGTTATTCTCAACTTGATCTAACTCTTCATTCATTGCCTTGACCCAATTTTGATCTTCTCTAGCCTCATTGAAAATTTTGGGCTCTATTTGGGATAATAACGAAAAATGTGCTTGATTTAAGCTACCCACCAAATTTCTCCTTGTTTGTGCTCCAAACTCTTTGTTGCCAATAATTTTACTTTCCAGGTGCTCCTTTTGAATGTGACTTGGTGGAGCTTTCTTTGTAGTGGAGGTCCACCTTCCTTTTTCCTCTTCATAATTGTCAGAAATTTCTTGATCATCATATTCTATCAAATCATGATCAGCTAAAACATCTTTGGAATCATTAAATTTATGCAAATTTTCATCAACAACAATATCAATACCTTCAATTACCCTTTTTGTTCTCTTGTTGTAGCATTTGTATCCCTTTCTCTTGAAAGAATAACCAAGGAATATGCCCTCATAATCTCTAGATTCGAACATCCCAAGATTGTCTTCAGTCCTCTTGATGTAGCACTTGCTCCCAAATACTTTGGTGCAGTAAACTTTTGGTGGTCTTCCTTTCCACAACTTATATGGAGTTTTGTCACAATTTGGTCTAAGAAGGACTGTATTGGCCAAATATACTTATTTTTGAGCTGCTTCTCCCCAAAATGTATCTAACACACCAATCTCATATAACATAGCTTGTGCCATATCTTGGACCAACCTGTTTTTCCTCTCAACTACTCCATTTTGTTGTGGTGTTATAATTATGGAGTATTGCCTCTTGATTCTTGAACATGTGCTCACCTCCTTTATCATATGTAATACACTTCAAATCAACTTCATTTTCAATAAGTGACATAAAATACTTAATTTTTTGTGATTCTGAATTCAGATATTCCATAGTCTTCATTTTAAAGTTGTCTACGTTTCGAGTCTAGAACAAGACTCATCCACAGGACTGATTTACAAAGAAGAGAAGCAGTGGCTATAAATATGGTATGGAGTGAAGTCAATTTTGGAAAGCTGACCAACTCAGGATGAAAGAAAATAATTTTATTATTTACAATACATTATTTGGTTTTATTTTTAATTTCTATAGTAGTTTAATAATGATTTATAGACTTTTAATTGTTGTTAATAAATTCTAATGTGAATTATATTATAAAATTATGATGTTAATAATTTTATTACTACCCTTATGTTTATAATTATTGTAGTGAATTACATTTATAATTTTATTGTTATTTTAATTAAACCTAATTTTTGTTTAATGTATAAAGGAGTTGATGTATTACTTTATTATTGCTAGATTATAGATTTTATGTAGCTTATGTTATTAGTTTGTTGCTAATAATGTGTTATTAAAAGATCTAATAAGATGTTATTTTCTTTATTGTTGATAAATTATTTATTTTAATTAAATCTCACTACTTTTTT
>APFE030170902.1:0-23582 GCA_000404065.3 Pinus taeda
ATTTGACGGCGAGGAGATCAGAATATTGACTGTACGAGGTGGTCAAAATGCTTTATGAGAGTCATCTTGGGTGTGAAGTACTAAGTAGTCAATTTCATCCCTTCAAGATACTTCCCTTCCAATGTTGTGCATTAATTCTAAATTATCTTCGTTCCTAAATTTTTCTTCCCCTTGCAGACAAATTTGTACAATTACTATTACTTGGAAAGTTATGTTAGTAATAGAAAAGTTAAAATGGTCATGCAACTTTATTGTATTATACTTGTGGGAAACAACATAGTAATCCAAATAACATCAAGAAAATGCGATTCCAACTTTGTCATTTCTCCGCTCAAAGTCCTTCCAATTTCTGGAACCTTTCTCTAGTATATAAGATTTAGCACAATTATATTGGCTGAAAGCCTTCCAATTTCTGAAACCTTTATATAGTGTATAAGATTTAGCACAATTATCTTACCGTTTTCAAGACAATGCATAGTAGAAAATGCAGAGTAATAGTCTATGGTAAAACATATATGGGAAGGGTAAAAATACCCGAAATACGATCGGAAGGTGCAAATGCTAGTTTATTATTTTAGTAGACAACGTGGCGAAGACGGTCATCGTCTTTATTAGTTTCCAAGTCAATGATATGGATTCGATTGCACGGACCAAATTGACAAAATGAAAACCTTTTTATCACGTGGTCAATGATATAAAAGAGAGGAATTAGCTTGTCATGATTGAACAAAAGATCAAAGCTGATTTGGATCAGATGTTCGGCTTTTACCCGAAACCTCACGGATTTTGCGCTCACTTTTTTACCCGAAACCTCACGGATTTTGCCCAAAAGTGAGCGCAGTCGTTAAAATATAATAATGGTTTACCGTTTTAGTTTTTTGTTGTTATTTTCCAGATTGAGGATTTGTGATTTTGTAGCGTGAGAAAGAAACTATTGGCAAGATGTTCTGTATTGAAGGCTCCGTGCGTTTTTATCTTTTCTGGCGTTGACATAATAAGTGGCTTTTGGGCCCCGTTTCATTGGAGTGCTTGCAGCTGGAGATTTTGAAATAACAGTGTCGGCAGGGAACATTCTGAGTTTTTCCCCTTCCATTATAGTTAGCTGTTGGAGATAGAGTTGTTTGAAAATCCATGTGTGAGAAGACATTTTACAATCCTAGAATTAAATGTTGGGGTGGCGGGGTGTTTTTTCCCTGTGAACGTGTGGAAAATTCTTTTGCGAAGATTGAATTGAATTACCACGAAAACGGAGAGAACATAACAAGTCTACGGTGAATTATAAACGCAAAGGCAGAGAAAGTAGCACACTGTTTTTCCCCTTCCATTATAGTTAGTTGTTGGAGATAGAGTTGTTTGAAAATCCATGTGTCAGAAGACATTTTACAATCCTAGAATTAAATGTTGGGGTGGCGGGGTGTTTTTTCCCTGTGAACGTGTGGAAAATTCTTTTGCGAAGATTGAATTGAATTACCACGAAAACGGAGAGAACATAACAAGTCTACGGTGAATTATAAACGCAAAGGCACAGAAAGTAGCACACTGTAAATGAATTATTGTTCCGTAGACTACTTTTTTTTGTTCCAAAGTATATAGTTGCGAAAAATGGAACGATTGAAACGAAAATGGCAAGATTGGGTAAATGTCAAAGACATATATCCACACATGCACTAACAGTTACCGTTTTGATTTCGTGGACTGTGTGGATTGATTTCTATGCGCTGGATTTGATTCATCTCTAGATCAATACTCCGGCTCGGCCGTTAGCGTGTGATAATTATTTTCTAGATATATGCATGGACAATCCAAAAGCAAGCGCCTATAAATAGCTTCAGAAACACATCGAAATCCAACCAAATCTCCTGAAAGGGTTAACGAGTTGAATCCCTGGTAAGAAAAATGACGATGATAAGGGTTGTAAATATTCGTGCATGGCTTTTGCTTCTGCTCGTCATGCTAATGATGTTGAGCAGCTTATCCTCTTCTCAGGCAGCGACAACACCCTCGGGTATGAACATGGGATGATATTGGATTAAGTGTCTTTATATAGTTGATGTTATGATACGATAGAATTAATGGCTTCTTGTTTGTTTTGTTTTGTTGGGCTATGCAGGTTTTCCGTTTGCGTTTATGACTATAGATGCGGAGAAAGCAGGTGCAAGGAAATATGATTACATTGTAGTTGGAGGAGGAACGGCCGGCTGCCCGTTGGCCGCAACGCTGTCTACCAAGTATTCAGTTTTGGTAGTGGAGAGGGGAGGATCTCCTTATGGAGTTCCCGAGATTGAGAACGCCGATGCTTTTGGGAAGCCATTGGATGAGACCGACAATTACACTTCCATAGCGCAGACGTTTATTTCAGAAGACGGAGTGAGTAATGCGAGAGCGAGAGTTCTGGGTGGCGGAACTGCTATCAATGCGGGCTTCTACAGTAGGGCGGGCTCCGAATATGTTCGTAATGTGGGATGGGACGAGGGACTTGTAGAGGAGTCGTATGAATGGGTGGAGAAGCAGAATGCCTTCAAACCGTATCAACTGTCGCCTTGGTCGTTGGCTATCAGAGATGGCCTCCTGGAAGCAGGGGTTCTTCCATACAATGGATATACGTTGGATCATTTGGATGGAACCAAGATCAGCGCCTCCACCTTTGACAGCAAAGGAAAAAGACACACAGCAGCAGATCTTCTCAGCTCAGCCAATCCCGACAATATCGTAGTCCTTCTCAATGCTACGGTCAGCAGGATTCTGTTCAATTCTCCGGCAAAAGGTATAAATTCATTTAAACACAGGAAATTGTTTCTGCGTTTTATATTTCTCATTTAAACACAGGAAATTATTTGTACGTTTTATATTTCTCATTTAAACACAGGAAATTGGTTTTCCGTTTTATATTTATCCAACACGGAACTGACGTTTCACAACGTTCCTTCCTAACCTATTTACGTCATTTTCAAATTATTTATAATCGATATTGGAATAATAGTTTTACATCCACATCTATAAATATAGATTGAGAATGAATTGGATCATGCAGAAGCGAAGGATAGCTCCTCTCGGAAGCCCAGAGCCAGTGGAGTTGAGTTCATGGACCGCCATGGTCGGTCTTATCAAGCTTTGCTCAATGAAACGTCAAGCTCCAGCGAGGTAATCCTTACTGCAGGAGCCTTAGGCAGCCCCCAGCTGCTCCTCTTGAGCGGAATTGGCCCATCCGAACATCTAAAAGAATTCAATATTCCTCTAGTTCTAGATGCGCCCATGGTAGGCCAAAGGGTTCAGGACAACCCGCGTGCATCCGTAAACTGGCTATCTCACCAATTCTACACCATACAAGCAGTGGGTATCCTTAAAGCCTCTCAAAATTACATCGAGTCCTTGAGCACCTTCGTCAATGGCACCCTATCCTTCAACAAAAACAACGTTTATAGAGAAGTCATTTTTGAGAAGCTGGCATTTCCCTTATCCAGAGGACAGCTTCGGCTACGTAGCACGGATCCTCGAGACAATCCGTCTGTTCGATACAACTACTATTCTGACCCTCTGGACCTCCAGAGATGCATGCAGGGCGTGAGGGTCATAGACAAACTCCTCAACTCACCGTCTCTGCATAGATTTAATGCTAATTCCACTCATGACTTCAACTTCACTGGGCAGCCGTTACCAAAAAACATGTCGGATGATGCAGCCGTGGCGCAGATCTGCCGCGATACGTTGAACACAATCTGGCATTTTCATGGAGGATGTGAAGTTGGCTATGTGGTTAACCAGAAATATCAGGTCAACGGAGTTGAGGGGCTCAGGATTGTGGATGCCTCAACATTCACAAACGGTCCTGGAACCAACCCACAAGCCACCACTATGATGCTTGGCAGGTAATAACAATAATATTCCTAATATTCAGTTTCAGCTGGGTTTCTATTGCTCTTTTGTACCTATGGCATGTGTAAATGAATGGGCAACCTAAATTTTGTGATTGTTGTGCGTGCATGCAGGTACGTAGGACTGAAGATTCTTCAAGGCTGGACTGAATGAAACAAAAACAAATGTTGGTGTAGGTATTCCCTTTTATTGTTTCGGTTCGGTTAATAAAGAGGCTCCAGAGTCGTCCCCTGTCTCGCTTCACCTAAAGCAACAGCAGGTGATTTCATTATTTTTTAAGAAGGATTCTCCACATATCCTCAGTTGTTAGTTAGGGTATTAAATTCATTTTAATACAGTCGATGTATTATTCTCAATTGAGATCACAAAACATAAGGCTCAGGACAGGCTCTCTCTTAGAATTATGTGCTTGTGAGAGCCCATAATTGTAAATGTTTAGTTTCCTGGATTTCTTCTATGTTATAACTCATTTTTCGTATAAATTATAATTATTTTTAAATGCATAATTTATGTTTTATACAAAATTACTCTTTTGAAATCATGGGGTTGTGAGAGCCAAATCATTATGAATGTTATTATTTTTATTTTAGGCTAAATAGAGTTTCATATAAAATATAATATTTTTGAATGTCTAATTTATGTGCTTTATATAAAATATAATTATCTTTAAATATAAAATTTATATTTTGTTAAGTATTTAATGATTTTAGTAAACAATAATTTAATTTAGCCAACCAATTTCTTTTTTGCTGGTCTTATTCTAAAAATCTGAATCCTAAATCTCATTATTTACATAATACTTCATATTACAGCAATCCCCTCGTTCACAAGACACTAATTCAACAAAACAATATTATTATTAATTATAATTTGGTAAATTTGATTTTCTTTTATGTTTTAATAGTTCAGATTTAAATATTAATAATGTTAAAAATATATATTTGTCTCTCTATTTCCAAAATATTAATACATAATAATAATTATATTTGTATACTCAAAATAATTATGAATAATAGACCTATATGATTCTTAAAAAATAAATAATTAAATTATAAAAAAACAATAACATTAACATCATCTCTCTAGTTTAGTAAATCTATTTTTTAATATCTTTCTAATAATTAAAATTTAACTATTTACAATATTCAAAATATATATATTTTTTTTGTTTTCTCACCCTCTTAAAATTAATACATAATAATTGTATTTATATCAAAAACCATTATTTTGAATCATCAAGAGATATTTTTAATAACTAAAACTTAAATATTTATAATATTAAAGATTTATACTTTTTTTGGTTTTCTCCCTTGCTAAAAATTAATACATAATAATTATATTTCTACGAAAAACTAAAGAATAAGGAAAATTGAATGATTATATTTCTATAAAAACCCAAAGAATAAGGAAAATTGTGTAATGGAGCACCAGAATAGGCCAAATGTGTTCCTTATTAAATGTGTGCTGGATTTTGGTCCAAGTTTTAGTATGGAGTTAATTTTCTGAAGACTCAAAAATTAATATGAATATAAATCTCATCTTGTAAAAAAAATAGAACATTTTAATACTGTTCTTCTTCTTCACATGAGAGAGGTAGATAATTCATTTCATACTCAAAGTGACATCGACACATAGCATTTAAAAAGATATTAATAACAATACATATTTGAATATGGACTTAAACTAAAATATTTCAATATCAACTCTCTATATATCAATAAATTCATGTGAAGTTCAAAAAAAATAAAAATCAATGGTATGCCTTTAATTAAGATATGCAATTCCCTCAATCCCCAGCATGGCCTTGAGAAATGACAAATATACTAGTATTACAAATAACTCAAATCGAGGTGCACCACCTTGAAGCCTCTAATGAGTGTAAGATGGATTTAAGAATAAAATCTCAAAAAATTGCGTATGAGAATTCCACATTTTCCTAGCAAAAACATAACTTTCATATCATTGGTTCTATTTTATTGGTGTGTTTTTTTTAGGTGAAACGATGACCTTCAATTACTATACTTTGACAAGAAAATTATATTGATGAAAAAATTTATGTTAATTATATTAATAAAAAGTTTATATTCTTAGATAGTATACAAGTTGAAACGCATTATGTCTAACCTCACATATGTATGAAGCGATTTAATGCATTCCAAACATTGTAATTTGCATCCATGCTTCCAAAGCAAAACATATTGGTCCATGACAAGCATTTTAAACAACAATCACCAAATTTGGATTCAACACAATGTTGATTCAGTTCAATAGCAACAGCTAAAAATATACTTGTAATTCAAATGCAACATAACCTTATCAAATACCCAGCTGAGAGTACAGGGAGGATAGTATTACAGTGCTAGTTGATAAGCATTGAAGGATTTTTCCTTTTGACATGAAGAAAACTTATCCAAATATTTTACAACCAAATCCAAAGCTTCACCTTCACTTCCATGGGACATGATAAAACACATCGAACTAACAATGGTTCCTTTAATTACATTTAAATATATTAAAGGCGTGTTGGTGACACAAAGTTCAAGATACATAGGATATTGACTTTGGACACACAACATCTAAAAGTGAATATGCCAAACACATGTGACATTCTTACTTTTTTAGGATTTTAATCACTTGGTTTACATTAATGTTCTAGAACAATGTCCTTCGATATATTCAACAACATTTTTGTAGGCATAAAATGGAATGCACGAAGTTAATTAGGATCTGTCAAGTAGAAGACATGGTCAAGCATTTGCAAAGGGCAATAATTGTAGTATTAGAGGAGAGTGACATGGAGAAGGTAGTGAGAGATGAATCTATAGTCCCCAACAGCCTCAATGATCTGATGCCCCTCTTTCGATTCCATGACAATCCACTCATTCATTAATTATGGAATGGATATTGTTACCCCTGAACCACATAGCTTGTTCATCGAATTTAGTTATTGCACAAACTTTTGGAAACCAAGTTCTTGAATTTCCTACAAATAAGACGCAAAATGACTTGATCATATGGCTATAAAGTTCCCCTATGCAACAGATGTTGTATAGGTATAATAATTAGGAATTTCATTTATAGCTATACAAATTTATTTATATTGTTTTTTCTCCTTCTTTAAATATGGGTAAATTGAGGAACATTGATCATGAGTTAATTGTGTTTTGCAAAATATTCAATTTGCATTCATATTTTAATTTTTTTGATCTTTTTTTTTACTCATAATACCTCCTAAGAATTTGGGAGACGTTTGTGTGCCCATAATGTTTTTGTAGCTTCTGCTTTGTGGCACCTGTTGTCTCGAAGTGTGTGAAATCATAATGTGATACACATGTCCTTGTATTTTAAGCTTTTGATTTTTTTTTTGGATCATAATCTCTTCTAAAAGTTTGACACAAATTGGTTTGATCATGATGATTTTGTAGTTCCTCTTTTGTCACAAGTTTTTTCTAGGAATGTACCAAATCAAAATGGGATATACCTAATTTTTGGTGTCTTGGAATTTTCTTTAGAACTATAGAAGAAAAAAAATATCATTATATTTTTCCTGCTCCTTTAAATATGGGTAAATTGAAGCCCTTTTTTGTGAGCTAAATGTTTTCACGGAAAGTCCAAGGCACAGAATGGGATATACCTATTTCTTGGTGTATTGAAATTTCCTTTAGAACTATAAAATAAAAATAAAAATAAAAATGACATTATTCTTTTCTCCTCCTTTAAATATGGGTAAATTGAAGCTCTTTCTTTCGAGCTAAATGTTTTCATGGAAAGTCGAGTTTGTCCTTTTACATATTTGTTTTTTTGGTTTGATGGTAATGGCTATCTATTTCCTATTTAATGACATGTGTTGAGTGGGTGCATGTTGAATCACCTTCACACATATCTATTTTGTAACTCACCAATATAAAAATGAAAATAAATTATTTTCATAACAATTGTTTCTTCCATTAAATATAAATAATATAACACTTTATACATACACTGTGAGAAACACATACTCTTATTAATCTTATATAAAAGTGATGCAACTGGTGATGGGTTACAGTTTTGGGCCAAATGTTGCGATGAAATTTCAAGTTTTTCCTATTGTATTGAATTGAATCCCCCAAAATTCGGATAAGCATTGTGAATTTTGATTTTAAGTAAAAGTACAATACGTGGAGAATTATGTTGTTGTCCTAATGATATCTTTTACAAAAAAAAAAAAAAATATTGTGGTATAATCTCTCAATTTTCCATTAAAGGCAATAATTGTCCTTGTAAATTTTCTCACATCTTAACTAAGTTTTTCATATTGAAAAATTATTCTTTTATGTAAAATTATTTATATTTTTATTATTTTTCAATGTTGGCAGAGTAATATTTCAATCGCATTTTGCAAACACATGCATTCGTCTAAGAATTCTTTCAACTCTTCAAATAAATTGAAAAATCAAGAGTACTCCTTTTAAAACTACTCATACACCAAGATAGTGGGATTTCTTGAAAAAATTTCATTGTGTATATTTATGTTATTGATTTTTTATTCATCCACTTTGAAACTCCAAAAAAAATTCAACCATTATGTTTAAAAGATATTTGATGAAAAATATCACGTGAATTCAAAATACTCAAAGTCATATGTTACTGGATAAAGGATTCTTTCATGAATACAACATGATCAACTCCACCACTTAGGGACAAATTCTACACTAAATCCGCTTGGGTACAAAATGTGGTTGCATAGAAATTTGCAGAAGGGGTGCTAAGGTTGTGATTTTTGGGACCTAAGGAACTCGATTGAGTGCTTGACATTGACATTCAAATGGGTTAATCCAGGATTTAAGAAACCCTCAATCAATCCCTTAACATGGTTAAATAAAGGCTCGATCTAGCTTTAAGGCTAGATCTAGCCTATAGCTAGATTTAGCTTTAAGGATAGATATAGCCTATATCTAGATCCAGCTTTAAGGCTAGATATAAATTTAATGCTTGATCGATATTTATGGTTTGATTGAGCAAATTTTTTTTAATTCCATGCCTAGATTCTATTGGCAAAAAATTTTAAAAAACATGGTTCGATCGAGCTCCTACATAACCGCAGGTTACATTGTTCAAGCCCTCAAACAGCGTGATTGAGGGTTCAAAGATTGTTCAATAAAACACTTGAAAGGATTCGATTAAGCTTTTATTTTTCACCTAAAACAAGACTCTCATGCCAAAAAAATATAAACCAACTCTATATGCTCATCCATCAAACATAAAAAATCAAAACATTTTCTTTCAAATTCATGTGCCAATACCATGGGTAATACTACATGCCCAAAAATCCATAACTCATTTCATATGAAACTTATTCATATAACATTATTTTAATTCATCAACTTAATTAAAACTATAAGGATGAATATTATTTAGAATATTCTAAAATCTTCCATGGAAGTTAAATTCTTACTACTCACCTGATAATTATTCATAATTAAATTAAAATTTTGCAAACACTATTGCAAAATCAACCTTAAATATTCTTGTCAATCTAGCACCTAAGATGGGGAAATGACTAAAAAATAATAAGTGTATGACAAAGATATTCTCAAAGCAAGCTCAACTTTGTCTCTTCCACAAAAATCAATTATTTGAAACCTAAAGATTCGCTAAAAAAACACTTAGAAACAAAGATTTGTTTTTTCTATATTTTAGATATTTTCTGGACATATTTTAATAAGAATTGTTGAAATAAGAAATTTGAATAGTGAATTTTGAATAATTTAAGTACTATATAATTTTTTCACCATATTAAATTATTTATATATTTAAAAATATATTAAAAACCAAAATAAATTAAAAAAACTCTAAAAGAAAAATAAACCCTCTCCACTTAGCTACATACACAGTAGTTAACAACGATGCAATAAATAGTATAGTATAGAAATGGTGCGATTGAATTAGCAATCTCTATATTGGATATTATAACATAACATAACATCAAATGCTACAAAATTAGCTTAAATTAATAACCTTCCTCAAGAACTACTCATTTTTGTCCTCTCACGTAATGCTGCAGGTTGATAATTGAGCAGTAGTCTATAGCGCGACTTTTTGAAAGCCTTTCCGTCAGATTTTTCCGGTCAAAATCCAGTAGCAATTCATTGGAATCCCAAGTTTCATAGCTAGTTTCTGCACAATCAATGGCTCCAAAGGGTTTTTCAGGGCGCTGAATACAAATATGCAGTTAAAAAACCATTTTAACTACTAAAAATCAAGATTTAACCTCATTTCTTTCGCCGGATTCCGTCACCGGAATCTCCAAAAAGTCGCATTATAGACAACTCCAATAATTGAGGTGGCTCCGGTGTATGTGACTTGCCGTGACACAGTGACAAAGAAGACCCGTGGAAGGATGACATTGTAGACTATTTATTTAAACCAGTGAAATCAATTTACTAGTACTTCAGAAAAACATGGTTATTTATATTTAATTTTTAAAACATTAGATAATTTAATACATTTTACATTATATAAACACTATTCATTACTTATTTCATTTATTCATCACTTCTACGGGTTATCTCGTATCATAAGCATTATGGGACATTTTTCTTGTTTATGGAAGTTATATTTCAGCTGATGTAATATAAGCGTATTAAGATATTTTTTTTATAAATTTTTTTGCATTATATTATAATTAAAAAAAAAACATTCTAAGAGAATATTTTTATTAATTATCAAATTAATTATGTATTTTTATATTAAATAAAATATAGCCCATTGTAACGACTAATTATTTATAGTTAGTTGTCTTCTTCTTTTTAATAAAGTATATAAATTTATATTTTAGTGATGTGCATGTTTAATTGTTATATTCATATTTATTAAATAATTACTATATTTTTATAAATATAAATATTTATGATGATTAATTTATAGAGGATTAAAAAATGCTTTATCTAGTTTTAAGAAAGTAAAATCTAATTTGAGTATATGAAGTACAATTTAAGATGGATTTTTTCATTTTCAATCCTTTAACGTCATAAAGGTAATATACTTTTTCGTCCGCGGGGGTTTTGAGAATTGACCAATGCTTAATTTGACTAAGAACTCGTGAGAATTAGTTCTTATTTTTAGCAATGTCTATTCTCTTCTTTAGGTTAGAGAGATACTTTTATTTTCTAGATTTGGGTTCATCACCCCCTTACAATATCTTCATTTCTTTTTTCCTTCTGATTCCTCATATCACCACAATTTCTCCTTCAAATTTGAGATCATAATAGTTTTTACATTATCCTTATTCTACAAAATGATTTTTTCCTTTATCCCTCAATGATATAGTCAACATCGGGCATCCTTATGTCATCCTCGCTTAAACCAAAGGTGGTTTTGGCTAGAGTTTGAAGCAGTTTAGGTACCCTCTTTTCTTATATGTTGTTTAACAACTTCTTATGCATTATATTCTTGGGAATAGCAAAATTGTCAACAGGGAAACATATTTCTTTGATGAGGAGATAGAATAGAGTGTATTTACTTTAGTTTTGAGATTACAGGTTATACATATATTTTCTCCACAACTCTCTAGAGTTATTTTATCCCCAAATTTTACATCCGTATAATATAACAAGAGTAATATCCGACAAGGCATAGAATAAATGGTCACATGGCGTTCTTAAGGCATTATATGGTGAGAAGGTCATCGGTTAGAAACTCCGTGGGAAAAAATCTAGTCATGCAAAGGGCTCGTGTGGCCCCGAGTGATTTTTATGGCTTATATACCCCTAGGTCCTGTTTTAAAGAGTAAAAAGAGTAACAAAAGTTTTTAATAGGTTTATTTTTTATTTTCATTTAATATGCCATATTCAAAGATCTATTGATTTGTAATTGTTTTCAAGTGCATAATAAACTTTCCACCCTCCATTAATCATTTTCTCAATGCTATAATTTCAATTGAGATTGTGATGGATTTTACTTCTAAGATATTATAAAAAAGATATTTCCTCCAAGCTGTTGTTTTTTTCATATAGAAAAGTACCATATGTGATGTTTTTCGCTTTAATTATCACAGCTTTCATATTATCAGTGTTAAAAATCATACACATCTTAGAATAACAAACTTGGAGTATCTTTAGCATATTTCCAATGTTATAATGCCACCTTCCTTAAAGAAAAATATCTGGCAGCATAAAGAAGAATTAGAAGAGTGATGAATATGCCAACACTGCCTCCTTCCTCCCAACATTTTTCTTACCTTGTTGCAATGACTACAACGATTCTTTCTCCTCCAAATTTTTTGGGTAGTCTTGGAGCGCTTTCCCCTAATGTGCCTCTCATAAGTGTTCATGGATCCCTCACTATCACTGCAATGCTATGAAGTGCCCTCATCATCTTTCGTTGGTGGGTCACTGGCTGTTTTGGTGCATTCCCCAACTTCCTTCCTGACATACCTGGGTCCTGCATGATGAGGCAATTCCTCCACTTTGATGGGGTTTACGATGCCCTAGCCATTAATACCAAGGCCCTTTCCCTGATACCCCATTTTCTTCAACATTTTGGATCCAATACCTGTAGTATGTTTTTCAAAAACAACGAAATCATCATCAGGAAAGGTACATGAAATCGAAGAGTCACTTTTTACCTCAAGGTGGTTATGCTGCAGCTTTTCCAAGGCTTCGTCCCTGGCTTCCAACTGGTGTAGCAACCTTATTTTTTCCCTTTCGGCTTCCTCTAGGAGTCTCCTTAGCTCGGTATTTTCTATTTTAACGGTTTGGTTAATCTCCTCAAGTTCATGGAGCCATGCCACATTGGGTGTCCCTTTCATCTTTGGTATAATACCTATTGAGACCTTTGGTTGATTGCCTGAATCAGAACCCAAATCGACAGGTCCATATGTTGCGATCCCAAAAGCTGCAATCTTCCTTTCGTCAATGGAATCTCACCCCAAGTTAGTTGGTCTACCTCGTGTAAATACCGAAGCTGCAACCTTCTCATTTTCCTCTGATTCAGACTCATGATCTTGTTGAATGGTGGCAACTGTCCTCTGCCTCTCCTTTCTGTCATTCCTCTTAGGTCTTAGCTCAAGATGCAGTTTCCAGCAGTTCTCTTTGTCATGTCCTTCTTTCTCAGAAAGTGTACAAGAGGGATTTTCCCCTCTTCTCTTGGTTGTCGCGGATATTTTTGGGTGGTCATTTTGTTCATGCGTCCACCTGCTCTCAAGATGCATGGAATTCACACTGACCACATCGATAGTAGCAGTCTCAAATAATAATAACGAATTCCTTATGTAACTATGTAAAGAACCAATATACTTGGTTACAATCTCTAGTGAATCTAATGGAATGCTTAAATTCAATGCTTGCTTCCTAAATTCTCCGGTGAAGTTTTGCACATCTTGACCCTTAGTTTTCCTTAGGTGTTGCCATTCCATTAATGTTTTTTGTTTATTTCCGAGAGGGAAAAACCGATTCTTCATTGCAAAAACAAAATTTGACCATGAGAAGAGAAGGTTACCAGGATTTTTGCTGCCTTGCATTCTGCTCTCCCACCAAACGAGAGCGATGCCACTCAGTCGAAGCGATGCTAACTGGATCTTTGCCTCATCATCTTCGATCTGTTGAATACAACAGTAAACCTCTATCTGCCTAACCCAATTGTTGAGCTTTTTTGCATTACATTCTCCAGCATACATTGATGGGTCAAAATTTACATCTAGTTTAAGGAACGGTTTTTTAGAGGTATGTATGGAATCACGATCATAGTGATGAGAACTATCACTTGATGACAAAGAGGGACGGGGATATTCTCCACCATCTCCATGATGTTCCAATCCACGATCATCTGTAGCTTTCTTCTCGTGCATGAGGGCTTTCTCGTACTATGAAAACAGTTTGTCCACTTTCTATGCATATTGTAGAATACCTTGCGGAAATTTTGTTCCTCTTCCCAACAAGCCTCTTCATTTTCCATGTTTATCCTTTTTCTTCCACTTCCTACTTCAGGATCAAAGGACTTAAGCATTCCTTCTCCTTTTCGCAGCTTGTTCTGGGTTAGCATATACTCATGCAATTTGCATTAACAAAGACTTACTCTGATACCAATTGATCCAAGATCTTTTACTTATAGATGCATCATAATTACATGAAACAAAGCTTATAAACCATGGAACTTAAAATAATATAAACAATGCGGAAATAACATGATAAGAAAGAAACCATGACACGAAGATTTGATTATGGAAATCGTCCAAATTGGACTACGTCTTCGGGCCCTGCTCAATAGTTGGGAGGCCTTCTTTCATTAAGTGGCACAACAAAAAGAGATAAAAGTACAAGAAACATTCTTTACAATTTTTATACCTCCAAGCTAAAAGATGGATGAAGAATGGAGAGCCAAGATTCAGAAAAATACAGTACGACTGACTTCCTGGCGAAAAATCTTACAAAAACACCTATCAAAACACCCAATTTCGATAATCGAGCCTTCTGCACCTTCTCAGAACCTCTCTGCTGCTCAAGGCGAAGTCCCGACCTGCTGCTATGGTTAGGGTCAGTTTCGATCTGCTTCTCTAAACTATTCGTCCAGTCCTCTCTACCTTCTTCTGATAAGAAGGGTATTTTATACAAGCATGGTGGGAACTCCTCAACTACTAGGCAGTTCTAACCATAGGCCAAGTTAGGCAGGCAAGATTGTCTTAAGACCAAGGGTCTCAGGCCTGAATGATACATGCAACAAACCTTTATAGGTATCGAGAAACCGGTTTTAAATATGGCATGAAACCTCTTTGAATGCGCGTTAAACTCTGCAGCTAATGCAGTCGGCCGTTTTGAAAAGCAGTTATCGTTCATCGGCATACAGACCAACCCTCATATCAAGAGGCCTACATTAAAATGGACCCGCCAGGATTATACAACATAATATATAACATATCGCATCGAGGGAACCCTTCGCAATCGCAATCGGAGCTTAAATCACTAGCGTATCAACCCAACTTACGCTCTGTGATAACACAGATTCATCAGGATTATAAATCTCAATTTATAAAACATCGCATCCCGCAGTCCTATCGCAATTAGTGATTACCATCGGGGCCGCTTCGCATCCACTAGCCCTTTTGCGATTGCAACATGCAATATATCGCATCGCAACTAGCCTCTGCCTGGGGCCGGTCCTTAACACCTGTTCCTCTGATCTGCGATGTGCGATATCGCAGTTGCCAACGAGATCTTGCCAGGGTCAATCCTTATCCACTTTATCTTTTTTAGCGAGTGCGATATGTGATTATCACATCTCAACCTTCCAAGGGCCGATTTCCTCTTAAGACAATTCATCTCCTTGCTGCGATATGCTGTATGCTAGACCAGTGACGACCTGCCATTTGGAGCTTGCCCATTCGCTGGGAGTGTCTCCCACGTCACTCATCCTCCCATGTGGACAAGTCAAACCTAAAATTTTGTTTGCTCCAACTTCTTCATATGAATTCGGATTTGAGTGTCATTCGCACCATTAGGATCGAGATGATGAGCACTTCGATATGATGTAAGTTTATCTAGATTGTTCCACTTTGATTTTTGAGCCTTTTACCATGCCACTGGTACTTTCTTAAGATCCACCTGGATCAATCGTCCAGGATCCTCCTGGATCACTTGGTCAACTTGGGCATGAATTATTTTATTGGATTTTTTGCTTTACAGTCACTATCTCGACTTCACTTGTGATTCAAACCATCTAATACAATTTTATTGTTTATGCTGATGTTCAAATATCCATGGGAGGTAAAGATATCTGGACCCCTTTTATGGTGTGTTGTGTATATTTTAGAAAAAAATATATTCATTGGGATTTTTCATTAGGGGAAGGTTTAGTTCTAAAATGAGTCTCCCAGGGAAATAATAAAATAATAGTGGAAATAATAAAATAATGTTCGACTACATCGTAAAATTTAAAAAGGGAAAAAAATAAAAAAACTATTTTTTTCCACGTATCTCCCTATTGCTTCACTCAAATTTTGAGCGGCAACACACTTTGGATGTAGAATTTGATTCCTCGTTCAAGAATTACACATGTTGCATTTTTTTTTTTATGGATTTTGATATACAAAAATTGAGAAATACATGAAAAGTGTGAATGCAATCACGTTGTTTCATGTATTTCTCATTTTTCGTGTAGCAAGGTCCATCAAAAGTATGCAACATGGGTACTCCTTGGATGAGGAATTAAATTTCTCATCCAACAAGTACTCCTGCTCGAAATTTGACTAAAATCTTAGGGAGATGAATTGAAAAAGTGGTTTTATTATTTTATTATTTTTAAATCTTTTTACCTTTTTACTCCAAAAATGGTGAATCATCCCCCATGGTTGACATCATCATTTTGAATCCTATTGGTTCTTATAAATTTTATTTTGGTTGTACACTTTTTTTAGGATGCCCATTTGACACCTCAAAATTCCCCTAATGAAGATTGTTAAAGTAGACATTGAAGTAATCAACTATAGTTCTAGATTGTGTCTTATATGTGCAATGGTTTTACAAAACATTACAAAACATTATGGTATTCGAAATCAATTTACAAAACATTGCATATTTTCTTCCTAACGTGATTCATAATTTTCCTTTCAACTCAAAACAAAGATAACTTCATTTTATGAAACTATGGTGGCTGGTTGCCATTATGACTGAGATCAGAGTGGGGTAGAATAGTGTTTTTTGATATCCATTGGGTGCTTGAGATGGTGCCTGGTTTCTTCTTAAACTTCGTCATGAGTGAAATTTGTACATGTTTTTCTATTGAACACTATTCAGAAAGTGTCTTTGTGCAGGTTGAGCACAATACCTTTAAGCATATTTCACACAGCGTCATGAATTTCCATCTTCTTCCTTTAATCAGCCAACAGTTTCATCAGACAAACATGTTGAGTTACATATGTTCATTTTTATTTACTTTTTTGGTTACCCAAAACAAATAGCTCTTGCTACGAGTGAATAAAACTTTTGCGCCTTAATACCTTTTAAGTTTCCATCATATCCTTATGCTTTTTATCTGCACCCACAATGAGTGAAAAGACAAATGAAAAAAGCAAGAAATACCATTATAGAAGTAGGTGTAAATAATTACACCCAATTTTATGACACCAAAACTAGGATGAAGCAATATATTTCTTTGTGTGAGTGCAAAAGTTGTTGGAGTAATGGGGCTCTTTGTTGAACTTGATTCCATTTTTTGCGCCGAGGTGCTCTACAACCCACTATGGAGATACATTGTAGTTCTTTTAAATGAGTGTCATTATTTGCACTCATATCTGTTGAAAGAGGAGATAGCAAAAGATACAACAATTTTAACAGCTTCATCTTAAACTACTCCTCTTAAGAAAAGGAGATGAAGACATTAAAATTGTTGTATTTTTTGATATCTCCTCTTTTAGAAGGAATCTAATTACCTTACTTCTGGTTGAAGGCGCTTATTTGGAGAGAAGGTGCTTGCTTCAATTTTAATTCCTTTCACCTATTGAAGCCATGGCTGAACCCTTGACTGTTATCTTGTCACATTGGTATGAACATTCCTCTATTCAATATGTCTATATGACTCTTCTTAAAATGTCATGCAATATGCTACTGCAGGGGCATATTATGGAATCAATTCGGATCGTAAAGACAAACCCATACCAACCCCTTGGTTTGGTAAGAGTTCGAGATGACTGGAGATGTTGATGGACATGATTTCCCTATTTCAAACACACAATAGGTTGGATATCAAGTTTGTAATGCAAATTTCTATATTTCAATGCAAATGCATCCATAACAAGAAAAATTACTCATTCAAATTCATATTTGCATAATCTTGCGTTCACATGGCCTCATGATTCATTTTCGATAACTAAAGAAAATCTCGTTAATTGGGTTCAATATTTGTGGAGGAATTAATATAGATTTACACTATTATGCTAATAGGACCATAAATCTACCCATTAGCTTCTGATATTTCATGAGACAAACTAGGAATAAAAGCAAGAGATTTGAGTGAAAATAACGACATCTGCATCTTATCTTGATTGTCCTCATCAATTTCTATGGCCACTGGATTGGGAAGGTGAAGGTATCTCATCAAGCTAACTTCTGGAAACAGCTTTCCATGAGAATTTTCATCATCTGCACCAACGTCTACATAAACATTAGAAATAGATGACACAAATCTACTTAGGGAAAGAGACTAATATTGCAGAGGGCGCAAAAAAATTGCATTGGTAGGATATATTGGTTATCACCATGGTAGTTATTACACTCTCGTAAATCTCTCTGGTTACTTTCCTCTTTTAGGAATCAAGCTTGAGCAATCTCTGCATGAGCCCGCTCTCTCATCTTTATTGCTCACAACATCTATATGATGAATACATTAAAATTAATTCTCTCATAAGTTTACATGAAGCAACTTCTCTCTTAATTTTAATTTCTTCATCTTATTTTGTTAATCCATTAGGAATTAAGTCTCGTTTACCTGATGTTCATGCTTCAATCCTGAATTGTAAACTTAAATTTCACAAATATAAGGAATATCGTCAATTTAAAGATTTATATACATTATGTAATATAAAATGAATACTTCAACCTGTTTATAATGTAGGACAACATCAAGTATTCCCTCAAGCTCAATTTTTGTATGAGAAGAATATTTGTGTTTGCGGGTTCAAGTTCAAAAATAGTAAAAAGCATTTTGGAAGAAGTAAAGCTTTTCACACACAACACTCTGTCCTACCCATGATTTCAGGGCTATAAATATTTTATGTACTTGTTACTTACCTCTTTGATAGTAATTAAAAGTTAATTACATCGATGGCACACTGCATAACATCCACTCTGTGAACAAACTTATTTCTACCTTCCACTAAGATGTTGTCACTAAGGGATATACCTTTCATTGACACACTACTGTTAGAAAGTAAATTTTGCTTCTTAGTCATTCCCCCATAGTAGACGGTGTGTTCCAATAGTGGGATAACAGATCAGAGAAGAAGCACAATAGTTAAGGAAGTGTCATGGATTACAATAGTCGTCTAGCTATGCATACATTGTTCTTAGGAAATTTTAGTAGGACCTTTTAGCATTAACTGTTGTTCTAAAATTAGTTGTCTAAGCCTTAGGAAATAGTATTGTCCAATTTATTTATTTTCCAAAATAGATACTTTTCAATTCAGTTTGACTTAGAATTATGAATTCGAAATTTGGGAGAGAAGGTGCTTCTATCAAGCTTAGGTGGTGGTGATCCATACAACCACAGAGTAACAAATCACAACCCAAGGTTTTTATCCTTGTTGATTTAATATTATATTGGAAATTTGGTTGCAATACTTAATCTAAAAATATGCCAACCACTTCGCCCACAGGGGGCAAATCAATTGACGATCATCGTGTTATGAAGTATTACGTAAACCATGAGAGTCAAAGTTCTAATCCTCGTGGGTCAAGCCAACAAAAATAAAAATTATGTCAACCACTTGTAACGAAATCTCACATATTATTATAAATTATGTCTTTGTAAGTACGAATTTCTTTCAGTGAAAAAGTTTCAATCTAAATGATTTTCCTAGATTGGGATATAGTGTTATTGATTTCATAGGAGCTTTTGTAGCCTGAACACTAATGAAATTCAAACAAAGGATGATATGAGTTGCATTTAGCTAGAAGTTCTTTTGCTTCCGATTAAATAATTCTTATGGCTACTAAATAAGGAAAAATTGGCTTGACACGATAATGTATCAAATCTAAATTGTTTTCTCCTCGATATTTTCAAATTTGATATATATGATTGAATTGATTAAAAATTTGCATGCATAGTTACATTGATATTGATTTTGTGACACAGAGGCTGCTTGAGTCCATTCCATCTGAGTCAAAATTGTGTATAGCATTAGATGAGATGTTCAATGGAGGAAGAATGCATGTGAGTCATCTTTATCAGTTATTGCCGATACCCTTGTTAAAGAAGGGGATGGGAGTGAAGATGTTGTAAAATCACTGCTTTTGAAGTTTAAAATTGTCTCAAACACAAAGATCTCTTTTGTGCTAATTGAAAAGCTCATCAAACTAAGAAATTAACCACTGCTTACTATTTATTTAGAGTATTGAGGAATGAAGGTGTTGTTCTCTCATAAGCAATCTCAAAAAGACTAGGATGAAGCGATATATTTCTTTGTGCAATATGCTACTGCAGAGGCATATTATGGAATCAATTGGGATCACAAAGACAAACCCATACCAGCCTCTTAGCTCGGTAAGAGTTCAAGACGACTAGAGATGTTGATAGGAGTGGTGTCCCTATTTCAAAAACACAATAGGTGAGATATCAAGTTTATAATACTAATTTTTCATATTTCAATGCACAGGCATCCATAATAAGAAAAATTACTCATTCAAATTCAGATTTACATGATCCTGCATTCACATGGCTTCATGTTTCATTTTCTATAACTAAAAAAACTCTCATTAATTAGGTTCAATCTTTGTGGAGGAATTAATAAATATTGACACTGTTATGCTAATATGACCATAAATCTAGCCATTAGCTTCAGATATCTCATGAGACGGGCTAGGAATTAAAGCAGGAGATCAGAGCGAAAATAATGACATCTGCATCTTATCCTGATTATCCTCAACAATTTCTATGACCACTGGAGAAGGTACCTCATCAAGCTACCTTCTGGAAACACCTTTCCATGAGATTTTCATCATTTGAGCCACCTTCTACCAGAACATTAGAGGCAGATGACAATAATCTAATTAGGGAAAGAGTAGGTTATCAACATAGTACTTATTACAGCCTCATAAATCCCTCTAATTTATTTTTCCTTTTAGGAATCGAGCTTTATCAAGCTCTGCATGAGCCCGCTCTCTCGTTTTCTTTGCTCATATGATTAAGACATTAAAATCAATTCTCTCCTAAGTTTACGTGAAGAACATTCTCTCTTAATTTTAATTTCTTCATCTCATTTTCTTGAGCCCGTTAGGAATTAAGTCCAATTTACCTGATGTTCATGCTTCAATCCGAAATTGAAAAGTTGAATTTTACCAATATAATAAAATGACTACTAATGGATTGTTCTAACATCAATAGATTGGATTACATTCATTTAACTTATATTTCTAGATTATAACATCAATTTAAATATGTATATACACTAGGTAATATAAAAAAGAAAAATTCAACTTGTTTATAATGTAGCACAACCTCAAGTAGTCCCTCAAGATCATTTTTTGTATAAGAAGAATATTTGCGTTTGCAGGTTCAAGTTCAGAAATAGTTGGAAGAAGTAAATCTTTTGACACACAAAACTACACTAACTATAAATTCAGATTAGGGAATTGAACCATGCAAAAATCACATACTTTCAGTTTTGGCTTTGATATTGAAAAAATCGTACACCACTTTAAGGTCACTACTGACACTTGAATTGCTCCTCCTCTCTGAGTGGAACTGGGTAAAATCAATCTCAAAGTGGATTTGCTACTAGATCTATTTCTCTAACTCCATAAACTCATTAAACAACTAGTTATTACGCCCCCTCAATTTGTTTACCATCATATGACGTGGGAACACAACCTCTATTGAAAAAACCCTTGTTGGAGCAAAGCTATTTCTGAGCCCTAGACATGGTCAAGGCAAAGGATACAACATACAAATTGTTCACTTATAGTAACAGATTTATAAACACGAATGGAAAATAATAAAGAAACAAATTGTTGTGAGTTTCAACTAATGGGGCATCCTAAAAGAATTTATTTAATCTAGGCCCATGAAGTTCAAAAAACAAAGCACTTAAAACTCCAAAGCTAAATACATTTTGCAACTCCATGTATGTGGTCATTTTCCAAGGCATACTCTGCGACCTACATTGTGTCATAACCCCAAAAGGGCTAATTATAATAGACAATTTGCACCAGACTATGTCGTGTGTGCATGAGAAGATTCCAATGGATCCAACAAGTGGTGCCCTTGGTCGTATATCATATATTTACTTAAAGATTATGCCGTGTGTGCATCATGAGAAGATTCCAATAGATCCAACAAGCGGTGCCCTTGGTCGTATATCATCTATTTACTTAAAGATCTTCCAACGGTTCTCTACCTGTTTATTAGTTTTACCAAGATTGGTTGTCTTACTCGGATGGATTTGATTTGAGGGGGTGGATACCTTGCTTCCCCGATTGAGCTCCATGATGCTATGAAGTGGATTACGGCCTTACATCATCTTCTTCATTCAAAATAGAAAACAGAAAAACCTTGTCCTTCCCTTGGATGACACAAACAAGTTGATTCCATATTTATGGATTTATGGATTTGTTAGCAAGATCATTATCCCTTTCATAGGAGAAAGCAAGATTTGCATAAAAGAGTGCAATGACTTTTTCTTTCTTTTAAATCAGACTCACGTCATTTATTCTCTTATTTGAATAGAATCCAAAACAATTCGTATAAATTTGTTGCGCGATTAGCATTTTACTGTAGAACTTATGCCCCTCAAAACTCAGCTAATTCCTTTTCTACACACTTTGTCATGCATATTTCTCTTATTCTTATAGAATCCAAAACAGCCTGTATAAATTTGTTGCAGGATTAGCATTTTACTGTACAACTTATGTCCTCCAAAACTCCCCTAATTCTTTTTCTACACACTTTATCATGCATATTTCTCTTATTCCAATAGAATCCAAAACAGTTTGTATAAATTTGTTTCAGGATTAGCATTTTAATGTAGAACTTATGCTCACCTAATTCATTTTCTACACACTTCGTCATGCATATTTCTCCTATTTAAATAGAATCTAAAACAATTTGTATAAATTTGTTGAAGGATTAGGATTTTACTATAAGGAATCTAATGCAAATTGGTCTTATTATTACATTAACTAAGATTGTTGTCACCTGTCATTATTAGATCTTGTTGCTAGAGGATTGCAACATGATAGCTTTGATTCCCTTAGATCATTGACACCTGTCATTAGATTTCAAATATTTGTTCATATATATTAGAGGGGTCAGAAAACCAGCATCACTATCCGCGTGCCCTTTTCACCTTCCGGTGCAAAGGCTAGTATAATACTTTGATCGAGAAGTCATGGGTTCGTTGTAATTGATTGAGAGGTCATGGAACTCATACTGGATTGTAATTTATTATTTAGTGGACCATGTAGTGAATACTGTCATCGTCTTTATATTGGTTTCGTAATCACGGATATGGATTCCATTGCACTGACCAAATTGAGAACATCGACACGTTTTTTATCACGTGTTCAATGATGTAAGAGAGATGGATTAGCTTGTGGTGATAGAACAAAAGATAAAAGATGATCTGGATCAGATGTTCGGCTTTTACCCGAAACCTCACGGATTTTACCCAGAAGTGAGTGCAGTCGTCGAAATATACTAATTTTTTACCGTTATAGTTTTATAGTTTTATGTTTGTATTTTCCACATTGGGGATTTGTGATTTTGTAGCGTGAGAAAGAAGCTATTGGCAAGATGTTCCGTATTGAACTGTCCGTGCGTTTTTTTATCTTTTATGGCGTTGAAGTAATAGGTGGCTTTACCGTTGGAGGTTTCTCTGTTAGAGTCATTAGAGAGGGTCCCGTTTCACTGGAGTGGTTGCAGCTGGAGATTTTGAAATAACACCGTCGACGACTCGGCAGGGAACATTCTGAGTTTTTCCCCTTCCATTATAGTTAGCTGTTGGAGATAGAGTTGTTTGAAAATCC